>PYAF01005492.1:4081613-4095110 GCA_007407185.1 Glycine tomentella
AAATTGTCAGAAATAAATAAAATAAAAATAAAATTTATTATATGTTTATTCAAAATTAATAACTAAAAATGCTTTGAAGACTTTTTTTTCAATCTAAATTTGATTGTTTAATAATACATTAAAATATATCCATTATTGTAATAAATATATTTATTTTAGATAATTATTTAATGTGTTTGAAAAATGGGATTCCTTTTCACAATCTACAATTCATTATTAATAATTCATTGGAAAGTCTTCATTATTTTATTAATTAGTTTATTTTATATTTAACATTAAATCATTTAACACTAATGAATTTCAATCATTGGAAAGTCTACAAACATTTAATTTAATCTTTTACAAAAATCGTGTGACCTTGACTGTTGCCATATTTCAAATACTATAATACTAATATTTATAGTTAAATTTGAAATATATTCTTTTAATATATTATGTAATATTGCAAATGTGTAGTATTTAAATATAATGTAATATTTCTTAATTTATTAGTGCTTCATTTTTTTAACATATTAACACTTCTTAAAAGAGACATTTGAAATTAGTCAACGGAAAAAAGGAAAGAGAAAAACGCATACAACAATAGAAGAAAAAATTAAATGAATAACCATTAAAAACAGAAGAAAAAAAAAGTAAACTAGTTTTCTCACCTTTATATTCAATCAGAAAATTAAAAATATGTAAAATATATTTAAAAATATTTTAAAGATTTTTAAATTATAAATTGTTTTTTAAATTTAAATTATTCAAATTAAACTATGTGTAGAGTAAAAAATTAAATTTATATCCAAAATTCAATTAAATAAAATTATATTTAAAATCACTTAATTCAATCTAAGGATTAATGAAGTCTCACTTTTTAATCATTTGATGTGTTTCTAAAATGATTAACAATTTATAATGTTTTCATTAAAAATAAAATACCGTTAATTGAAAATTTAATTGAAAACATTATAAATTGTTAATCATTTTATGTGTTTCTAAAAAAATGGGTTGAATGTTTTTAAAATGTGTGTAATCAATTAATATTTAATGTAAAAAAATATTTCAAGCTTTGACGATTTAAATATTTACTCATATTAAACATTATTTTTTATTGTAGCCAAACTTCACCAATGGTTTTGCTGGTACTGTTTCGGCACATGGAATTTTTGCAATGGCATGGCCAATCAATGCCGAAGAAGCATTCCAACGAGAGTTGGAGAAAGAAGAGATCAGTAAAGAAATAATTGAGTCAATGACATTGGCACGTTGACGAGAGCTTGAAGAGGAAGCGAGGAAGGAAATTGGATCAGAGAGAAGCATTAGGAATCACAATATAGAGATTCAGAGGGGAACTCGTTTAATAACAAAAACATGTTTGCTGGATCACAATCCTATTTACAAGGTTATCATAGACAACCTTTACGAATATTCACATGGAATAAGTCATTCAACTAGTTAGTGTATAGTCTTGCGTTTACTTTACCCTTCCTTTGTATCTTTATCTTTCTCTTTAGTTTCAATTTTCTTTTCATACTTCTTTTGTTAGTGTTGTTTGGATTGTGAAAAACTTTTTCTCTTTTAGTTTTTGATTAAAAGATTCTCACCTTATTTGAGAATGTCCCTACTTTGTCATGTTGAAGCTATTAATTAGTCACTGAATACAAAGGATTTTGTTTATCTCATTGCTGGCTAGACCAAATGCTGATCATTTTTAGCTTGAAAGATCCTTTTAAATATTTTTTTTAAAAAAATTTACTTTTTTTATTTATAAAAAAACTAGTTTTTGATTTAATGAAAAACATATTTTATAAAAAAATATATTGTGTAAATTAGTTTACTTTGCATAAAATTTACTTTGATTAAAAAATTGTTTTTAATAATAATTTATAAATAATAATAAATTCAAAAATCATTAATGAAATCGAAGTTACAAACTTAGTGAACGTAAATACTTTTTATTGGAGATTGGTTCTTTTTTCATGTCATGGAGCAAAATTGTAAGTATAAAGCCATTGGAAATATAAGTAAACATTAGTTCATTAAAAAGTCGGAAAAAAAGTAATAAGCCACTAACACAAGCTACACAACAAGTCAAATTAAGTAACGGATTGTCTCTCAAATTTGTTTCATTGCATTGTATTCTAGTTAATACGGCAGGAGTTCACATAAGACTTATTTGTTAGAAATATGCCTGACATAGTAATCCTATTCTACAGCTGCAAACTGTAAATTATACAATTTAGCACATGCAAAATGAAAGTATGTGTACTCCATCTTGTCGACTGTGATCGAAAGGTATGCAATGTTGGTGTCTTGGATATTAGAAACTTCTTTGATTGCGTCTAGTAGAAAAACCAGTGTCGTCTTCATCTTTGATGAAAAGTTTAAATCTAGCGAGGCCACCACTTCCACTGTATGCTTGGCTTCTGTTTGCAGCTTGATAATCGGATGGATCTGGATTGCCACAAATCTCAAGTTTGACTATAAATGTAGCTGTGCTTCCTTTGTCAAGGCCCTCACTCTCAATCCATATGTGGCCTCCCATGAGGTTTACAAATCTGAATCAATTTTGTGGAGGAGTCAAAGACTTAATAGACGAAAACTATTCTTTAAGCTTTAGTATTAACATCCATTTAGCACAAATGGAATAAAGGTGTCTCACTAGGTAATCAACATCAAAATCACTATAAATAGTGAGAATTGAGAAACTAATGCAAACTCAAAGCAGAATTAGATGCTTTCCCCCTACCTTTTACAAATGGCAAGCCCAAGACCTGCACCACTGCTAGGTCGAGCTGGTCCACTCCGAGACTGGGCAAACTTGGTAAAGAGATGCGGAATATCTTGTGGGGGAATGCCACATCCAGAGTCCTTAACCTGCATAAGGGATACGCTTTGGTCAATAATAATAATAAGAAAAAGCAATATCTAGATTTAACTTTTAAAAGTTGCTATATTGACAACAACAACAACAATAAAAGGCAAATGTCTTTGGTTTAATTCCTAGGCATCTAGGTATGGCTGTAAGGATGCTTCAGATGACTCAAATATTTAGATAACTGAAGAATTCAATCACATCACTATCAGGATATAAAACACATGGTATTTTTCTAAAACTCATTATAAGTTAACAATTAAAACAATTGAGGCTGAGATATTGAATAGCCCAGTCATAACCTGGACTCGTATGTAGAAATGGCCATCACTAGATGCTGGATAAAACTCTGGAGGTCGCCAATCCTGTAAAGATTCTGGTTTTGCAACCGATACTCTTATAGAAACATAGCCCTCCTTAGTGAATTTGACAGCATTACCCACAACATTCAAAAGAGTTTGTGTAAGTCGCTTTTCATCACCAATGGCATGAGTAGGCAGATCAGGAGACAGAATTAAGGTGATAGGTAACTTTTTCACGGATGCTATTGGTTTTATCAGTTCAACGATCTGCATTCAAGATAGAAAAACATGAATACAATGCATAAATGCAGTTCACAGAATAGGCTAAAGAATTATGTTACTGCTATTTCAGATAATATTGAGGCAGAAAATCTTATAGCAGTTACCTCTCCCAAAACACCATGAAGGTTGAATTTTCCCTTTTCTAATTCGAGGCTACCATCTTCAAGACGAGAAAGATCTAGAACATCATTAATGAGTGTTGCCAAAACATTACTACTCTTCAACACTGTCTCTATCATAACCCTCTGCTCTGGAGTCAGTTCAGTCTCCAAGAGAAGTGATGACAATGCTATAATTGCATGCATTGGCGTCCTCATTTCATGATTCATGACGGCAAGAAAATCATTGCGGGCATGAATTGCCATCTCTGCTTCTTGCCGAGCTAAATCTAAAGCGACATTCTGCTCCAAGAGCTGATCACGGGCTCGCATAGACTCCTCCAAGATAGCAGCATGTGAAAGGGCAACTGCTACCTGTTTGGAAACTATAAATGAATCAACAAGTAGAGGAATAGACACCAAATGTAAATGCTTTGAAATGCTTTAACAATAACACAGCCATGTCACCCAATTTGAGGTGCGTATAAAGAGACAAGTCCCACTGACACCCGAAAGTGTCAGCAAAGTTTTGAAATGGCAACTGCCACAGAACCAAATTTCGAACATCATGTTAGCATGATCATATAATCTAGTAAGAAATTGATATTCCTAGAAAGTACACAGATAAATGAACTGTTTCGGGTAGTTAATAACTTAATATGGTATTATTCATATTTAGGAGGCATACATAGAAGTAGAGAATGAGGCCACATACTGAATTACTGATTGAATTTATCCTAGATAGCTCTACATCAGATTAGCTCAATCTCTTCTGTCAAGAGATGCTATTAGACGTTATCATGTGTTTGTCTTTGCCTTTATCCAATCTCCAAAAGGGGTTTGTTAAGATCCCACATCAGCTAGCTAAATAACCAAAGTACTCCTTATAATGACTTGGATAAACTTCCCCCTTGAGCTAGTTTTTGTTTGAGCCAATCCATTCTCAATTTTTATATGGTATCAAACTCTATCCTATTCCTAATACGACGTTAAGGGGAAAAAAGAAGAGACATGATGAAATTTGGGTAAATACAATGATAACAAATATTCTAATTATTGTAATTACATCATTTGGCCTTGTCTCTGCCTTGACAAAAACCTATAAACCCCAAATCGCTATTGTTTAAGGCAAGGTCGAATGGCCAATGGTTGATAACCATTTCCCAATTCTCAATTCTCTTAAAATTCTATTCTCCAAAACAAGTGCCATATGACAGTAAGAACAGAACTTCCAACTACCAATGACAATGAATGTGACTGTCTAAGCATATTAACAAGGAGTAAAGGAAAATACAGTAATGAAAATAAGGTACGGGGAATATACAATCAAAAACAAGAATGGCACAAGAAAAAATGACAACTAGTATGATAAAGGAAATCTCAAATGAATCCAATACCTGATCTGCAACCACATCAACAAGTTCCAACTCATGGTCTCGCCATTTTCTAACACTATCCGTAGGGAGGATGAGAACCATGATTGCATAGCTTTTTGCTGAAATATCGGGCCAATCGTTAATTTGAAAATTGGACAAATTTAGAAGTGGCACCCGAACAGCAACAACTTCAGGCGGCACATATCTTCCCACAAGAGGTCTGATCCTGGCCAGTGGACAGGTTGGTGGTATCCGCATAGCTCGAGGACTGTTGAAAACTTCATTGACAATAGGATTGTTTGTTTGCACCGTAGACCCAACTTGCACATGGTAGGTTAAAGTATGAGAAAGTTGCAGATTCAGACCACTTCTTGAAGGCATCCATAATGCACACTCCTCCAAGCCCAAAGTCCTCCCCAGCTCCACAAGAGTAGTCTTTAAAATAGTATGCCTGTCAAGTGTGCTCCTAATTTCATGAGTCAACATTCTAACATGCCTTCCAGTCTCTTCTTGAGTAAGAATAAGTCCCATCTCCCTGTCAAGCTCTTCAGCCTTGTTCTTCAGGAACAATTCGCGCGTCTTGACACTCAACAGATCGGGAATAATGTGTACAAGCATCAGAGCAGTCGCGCACGACACAATAGCACACGACACTTTGGCAATCGTCATGACAACAGCAACAGCCTTAGAGTGTGGGGAGAATGTCCACAGGTTTATGAAATGAGTTGCTCCACAGAGAACAATAAAAGCACCAAACTGCATAAGCACCCATCTATATGGAAAGAAAGCAGACTTCTGAACAAAATAGATGAGCTCCACCGGAATCGAAAAATACGCAAGAGCAATTAGCACATCCGAGATATACTGATACTTTACGAGAAGTTCATCTGGCGGATACTGTGTATCTATACAATCACAGGATTCCATCATCTAACCACCGTATGAAGGGATCTGTCACAACAGGTATCAAAAAAATTATTCTGTATGCATTTGTATTCTATCCTTTCACAAACTTGTATTCAAACTTGAAAATCAACAAGTGAACAACAGCAACAAGTCAACAACCACCATTAACTGGGATAAATAAACCCTAAAACACGAGGTAAGAGACCAAGCCAAGTCCTTTAAAAAAAAAAAACACGAATAACTACCATTGCTCGTATCCAACAATCGCTCGAATCCTGATAATTTCTACCGGAGATTAATATAACGGCGTATTTAATCTACATAGGATAACGGTCGAAATAAACATGAGGAAGTAAGTAGAGTGAATAAAAACAACGCTAAGAGTGTTTACGAAATAGCATAGAGAAATCGTGATGAATGGATCGAATGATGGAGAGAGAGAAGTGATTGTTACCAAAGGAAGAAGAAAGGGAGAGGTGGATCAGGTGGTGGAGGAGCCCATTTGGTTAGGCGAAGACATGAAGAAAGGAAGAAGAAGGAAAAGAGAGACGTGAGATTGAGGAGTTCATTCATTAACATTAACATTAACCCCTCCCTCACGGACAAGCATGGCAAACGCCTACTCCGACTCGGGCGTGCCCTTTTTTCCATGCTTCTCTCATTTTACTTTTCGCTTTACACACGTGCCACATCATTTTCGGATTGGCTGGCACCTTTTTATTGTATTTTCTCAATTTTGATAATATTTGCCAAAAGTTTTCTGTTTAGAGGCTGGGATTTTTTTTTGGTTAGGAAATGATGGGAATTCATTGGACGGTGGCCTTGGCCTACTCAATACTCAGCTTCACTTTTTCTGGGTACGTATAAAATAAATTTCAAGTTCGATTCACCCTTCAAAAGAATAATATTAGTAAACCGTGAGTTCTGAATTCTGATTTGGTGTTTGTATGATCTATATATCTATCAATCAACTTTCTAGGCCATGAATTTGGACCACCTATATGGATCATGATGTGTGTGTTGACAAATGGGTGTGAAATCCAGCGTATCCGGTCCAAATTCTCAATTGCGTTGTTTGTTTATCAAAACCTTCGGCTGCTGCCCAATATCACGCAACAGGTTTTCATCAAGCATCTTGTTAACTAAAATACTGATTTAGAAATTAAAAATATTTTTTTGTATATTTTATATATATTTTTTTTTTACTTCTTTCACCCATGTGCCGACACTTGGTTCAATCACTTTTGACTCACTCTCTGTGTTTTATTACATTTTTAGTGTTTGTATATAAATTTATTTGTGATTTTAGTTGTCTTAATTTTAATTTGTTATACTATTATTTCTCACATTCTTTTAAATTATTCCATATGCGTATAACATTTACTAAAATTGTAAAGAAAATATATAAATTAAAAAATAAACAAAATCACTTTATATTATATTTTATACATTTTGGTTTTATTTTATTTAAATTTTATTAATTCAAATAAATTAATGAACGACCACACTTATTTTATATTTGTGTTAAACTTTGTTAGTGAACAAACACTAAATTTATTTATTTTTTTAAAATAAAAGGACTAAATTAAATAATTTGAAATTATAGAGATTAAAATCAAATTTGACCGAAAGTATAATGAAAAAAACATATTTTATGCATGATTATATGTATTTATTAATATACATGTTATGTATTAATGCATTTAAATATTATTATATTAACACATGTTTTGCAAAAACTACTTTTTGATATAATAGTAATAAATCATAAAAAAACAATGATTTTTAAGTATTAAATTTTATAACAACTACTTTTATTTTAATAGTAATTTTGTAATAAATTTTTGAAATAATAATTTCTATCCTTTAATAAATATATATTATATTTAATGAATGTGCTATTTAATCATGTTATTTGATGAACATAATATTCAATAGTACTTTACATTTTTTTAAGAAATGCAAAAATACTACTTTGCATTTAGTTTCACTCATATGTAAATGTATGGTAATAAATGAAATTGATATAAAATGAGTAATGTTATATTAACGTATAATTCTTGTTATAAAATGTATTCAATAGTTATCATATAAAGAAAATAGGAAGAATGATAGGAAGATTTTGTAAAAAATAAAAAATTCATGCATAATAGAGTTGAAGTTGTAATACTTACTTTTTCTTATTTTCTGCAAAAATTTTAATAAAATCTATAAAAAAAAATAAATTTTACATACACGCTAAATTTTACATTAAAAAACAAATGTTTGAAAAGAACGACAATAGCTATCAACATTATTTATTACTTTTGTATTTGTCAAAGTGAAGCAACGGGGAGTGGAACGAAGTAATCCATCACCTCCTTTCACAAATCAGAATGTTGGTTCATGTACAATGTATTTCAGTGACCGTCGCCCTCGCCTGATACACTATATATCACATCACTACATACGATAGAATAAAAACACAAATAATTGGGCAATTAAATAATTACTTTTATGCAAGACCCATTAAATAATAGAATAACGTATACGTATTATTTATATAGCTAAAGTTTTATTGTATTTTTTTATTATCATATAGTACTTATCAATTGGGTAGTTTTAGTCTACTACATAATTTCAATCGTTCAAGTCAATTTTTTGTTATTTCAAAATTAATTAAATTCAGTCCAATTATTAATTTTCTATTTATTAGATGACTAAATGTATATGCTGACATGACCTTTGTTTTATTGACATGGAAGATAGAAGACCACTCAAAAAATTATACTTGGGTCAACAAAAAAATTAAAATTATTTTGAAAGATTGACATTCTAACCTCACTCGCCTTTTCTGTGTGTATGGATATTGTGTGTCATTTAATAAAAATGAATTCTAACATTTCGAAAGAGAAATGTTTTGACGGAGGACAAAACTGAAGTATGCCTAACTAATTGGCAAATCGGAAACATAACCATTACAAGGCATCTCATCACCTAAACTTCTAAAAGATTTGTTCACTTGTTCCCTCATAACGATTTGTCTAAGCAACGTTCACTGCCTTGTTATAACTAATTTTCTATAATAGACACAATAAAGTCATAATCGGTTCAAGAATGTGAAATTTAGTGTGCCAATAAACAACTGGCTGTCGGAATCTAACTTGGCTCATTGGTTCAAGGATGTGACGAGTATTAATTAATGTTTGTCAATGGATCTTCAAATAGCACCATGTGAGCTTTGGTTTGTTAAGTCACCAACTCACCTCATAGCAGATGTACTTCCTAGCTTTTTATTTTTATTTTTTTTATCAACATCAGGAGTTGTACTGAGGTATATTGAACACTGTGATCTCAATTAGATTGGCGTTACAATCATTAATAGTCCAAATATTTGAGATCAAAACCAAAATTTATGTACAATCATTTGAACCTATAATAAGGTAAATCATATTTATTTCTAAAAAATTCTATGTGAGTAAAAGAACGAATATAGTCCAACCAAATCAAACCATTGATGGTAACATCATATAAGACAAGTTTATTTGCACAAAAGTGACTCTCATGACAAATATGAGATATAAAAAACAAGATATAGAATGAGTAAAATTTACACAATATGTCTATCTATTTCTAAGTTTCTAAGGTGCCACTTTAGCCAACTTAAAATTTTGGATAACAAGTATGGAGTCGCATTCTATCCAAAGCTTTTTCCACCCTCTAACAAAAATTATTTGTATAGACATAGAGGTACACACTTTATAAATTGCACTTATATGATTTTAACCCTTAAAAAAACTATGTTTAATTAAATAATAAGATGTCAAATCATCATCATATTTATGTTAAAATCAAATTTTGAATAATTTAATTATAATATATTAACTATGTAAATATTTATATATTAAATTATTTTTTGGAGATATGTTGCTTATATAAAATACTTAGGACAAAACTTAAGAAACCCATAATACCAACTAGTCTTCTTCAACAATAAAAGAAAATAAAAAATATTTTTTATTCTAAGAAACTCATCAAATATCTTCCATTAGAGATTACCTAAACTATTTTTTTTTAATTCATCTTGAAATATCATAATTATCAAACGCTTTTTAACCTTTTCATTTTTCTAGAATTTTATTTTATTTTATAAAAAACAGTAAATTATATTTATTTTAAAATGTTTAAATGATAATTTTCTTTTTAGAAAAAAACAATGCTTCAAGAAATAAAAATCATTATTAAAGTGCATGAACGCTGGGCGGGCAGACTAAAGAGCAGTTGTTAAAACCGGTTCGGTCATTGAACCGGTCGAGGTAGTGGGTCAGTGGTCCAACCGGTGAGTCATTAATTGAACCGATTTGAACCGGTATATATTAAAAATTTAAAATTATATATGTATATATTATACATAAGTATATAACTAACATTATTTGAGTAAAAAAAAAGTTCATTCATACTCCAAAATCCAAAATAACTATTGATAATAATCCAAAATTTTTAAAAAAATCCAAAATAACACATAAAAAAACTCGGAGCTGTTCGATCGACCGAGTTTGACCGAGTCAACTGCATGACCGATTCAATGACAGAACCAGACCGCTTATGGTACCGGTTCCCGATTCAACTGGTCGGACCGGGCGATCCGATTTCAATAACACTGCTAAAGAGTGTTGTTGGAGCCTATGAAAGAAGGAGTACAACTCGATCAATTGGTTATTGGTGGAGTTAAAAGGGTGGATTTCAATTGACTTTGACTAGATCTGTTATCTAATATGATTAAAATTTTATGGGTTGGATAAGATTATTATTTTTATATAAAAAGAAACTTAACCCAACACAACTGAATCATATACTAATTGATTATGTTAAATTGGATTAATAGGATCTGAATATTTTAAAAATATTCCAATTTAATTTTTTAGAATAATAATTTATTTTTACTTAAAACTTTGTATGTATATAATGATTAAGTGTATTTAAAAAAGACTACAATATAACAATATTTAATTAATAGAATTAACGATTTCAATGTCAATATTATATTTTTATATTTTAGATAGAAGTAAAGTATTGTTTTAATGTTAGAAAATAGAAACAAAATCAAGATAAACATACAAAAAAAATTAAAAAAGAAAAATTATGGATAATTTAATTAAATATTTAATAATTAATTTTTATATAATAATAAATTTAATTATATGATATAAATTTGATCAGGTTGAATTAAAAAATAAAATCCATTACCAATCTATCTATAGTTGGATTTGATCAAATTCAATCCAAATACTTAAAAATTTAATTTAATATAATTGAATTGAATTGACTGAGAGATAGACTAGGACCCGTAAAAACCTTTTGTAAAAACATTTTGTGATTGCAGCTGTCTTCCAAATCCGTGTGATGATGCATATTCTCTCACTTTTTTGGGTCCATACGATGATGGGCTATTTCTATTTTGTAGTTTGTCTAGGCTGGATTCGGCTCAGTGATAATAAAACCCAATTAAGCGTAGTTGTTCATTTGAAAACCTTCTCTTCCATTTTATAGTTTATATTTCTATAGTTGATTTCCATCTAACACACTTTATGGTCAACTTCTGATATAGCTGATGTTCTCAGAAAAAGAGTGATTCAGTGCAATGCCATGGAAAATTAATATAAAGAATTGAATCATATTGGATCAAAGATAACACAATGACACCGATTCAGGAAGATATTTTTTCTTCTAAATAATCAGATACATTCCCGTTATTCATTCATATCATTATAGTCCTGGCTACATACTAGAATGGCAGCTGAATTGGAGCGTGGAGCAATCGAGTAGATGGAAGTTGCATTATGCAACGAATCCTCGGATTCTATCTCTTTCTCTGCTGAAGATGAAGGATGGGGCCCTGTCTTCATCAACAAAAATTCTCTGCCCTAAACAATGGCCAATTGCACCTTTTCAAAAGAGTATATAATATAGGAGCGAACGATGCCAGTGTTAGTGTTACACTACATAGAATGGGAGAAATTCTATTCCTAGGATCCCTGAGCCGCGTATCTTAATTCCCCTTCTCTTCTCCCAAGGTAAAATAAAGAGAATGTAGTATAAACACATTATCTAATTTCAATATGAATTTTTTGTTAATTAATGTTCTTAAGACATTAATTAAAAATCTAAAAAAATATATTTATTGTGAATATCATAAAAATATATAAAAATTATAAATAACATAATTTTATATATTTTAATAAAAAATATTTAATTTCTTTCTACATCAAGAAATAGCCTATCAATCAACCTATGCATTGTGATTGTTGTACTGCCAAATCTATAAAGGGGCACATGTCTGTGAGTGCAGTTGGCTGACTTGGCTAGGCTAAGCAAGCACGTGTTTGATTGCTTTAAGCCAAGAGAACAATAAATTGATAGTGGACTAAAATTCAAAGAGAAAATATTCATTTTTTTTTCATTGAGATATCTTCAACCAATTGTTGAATTAATTTTTTTAGAGACATTATCTTTATCTTTTAAGTCTATCTTTGAAGAAAAATTTAATAAATTTTTAATCATTAATAATATATTATAATTCAAATTATTAATTACGAGTCTAAAATGTGTTTTTTTATATTCAATAACATTTATTTGTTGTAAATTTTAATTATATAAGAATAAACACTTATCCTTACTCCCAAATTAAAATACTAGTTTTATCAATAAAACCGTGATAGAGTTAAAATTATTGTTACTATATAGCTATTGTAAATTTAAGTTTGTTTAATATTTTTGAATACTTACATTATATATTCTTTTTAAAAAAAAAATAGATAATATACACTGGGAATATGTTTGGTGCGGTAGAATGAAAATATAAAAGAAAATAAAAATAATAAACTTTTGATTTTAATTTTATAGAATTAAAATATTCCTTTATTCATTTTTTTTTCTTCAAATCAGACATATCATTATTCATTACTGATCTAGTGGCTGAATAAGCATTTGTACTGGCAGTTCCATGTGCACCTATGAAGTCTGAACCGAATTAAATATATCCAATCAAAATGTGTTGCAAGTTGCAAGCCACCCTTTTCATTCGGTCTTGCAACATAGCCACCGCACATTTCGTGATCTGATTCCAACTATCGCCTCCTCAACCAGTTATCTCCACTCAATTATCACGTGGAGCTAATCTTTTGGTTCACAATGGTACAAACATTTGAGTATAGGAAAAAAATGCAACTTAAATTGCATAAATATATTATATTCTAATATATGTATGAATTAATGTTTTTGGGAAGTGTTTTTTGAATTCTAATACGTTATTGCAAATTTTAATGCACAAAATATATATAAAAAAGTAAAATTTGTCATTTTAAGAATAAAAATACTTTTGAATTCTTTCAAGTAAAATCTAAATGCATTCATAGTGGTTACAGGCTAACTAAGTTAAATAATAGTACATGAATAATCCATATTTGATAATTCATATTCATAGTGCATTCTACTTCTTTTTTCACTTCCTTATTCTTTTATTTCTTCTTACTCTATTTCTTGCAAGTCCTAAAATGAATCTCCCATTAAACAAAAATAATAATCAATAACGATAATAATGCATCAGTCCCTATCATTTCTACTAGTTTTACTCCTTGGTTAGTTGAAATAAGAAATAAATAAAAAAAAGTGAAATGGTAGCAAAAAGAAGAATA
>PYAF01005492.1:4108384-4135267 GCA_007407185.1 Glycine tomentella
TTTCATTTCTTAATAGTTGAAAAATATATAAACGTGTTAAGACCACAACACAACGTTTGCATTTTTTAATTGGTTAAACCTAAATTTTTTTGGGATAATTGTTGACCAAAATTGTAGTGTAGACTTGATACGATTTCGGTTTAACAAATTTTTAAAAAATGAAAACGTTGTGGTCGCAAAACTAATTTAAAAAATTGAAGAAAATTATACCGTAATATTGACGATGCATATAACGTTGAACAGTTATAATTTTTCATAACAATGTCTGATGGAGACGTATTTTATGTCAAAATGTTCGAAATTAAGAGAAGTAATCGGAAAAAAAAACAAATAGCATGCAATTCACATATTGAATACATAAAAAATTGGAAAACAAGAAATTTTTTGGGTGTCCGAAGACTAAATCGCAATTTTGAGGCACTTAGAGGCCTCTTTTGGGAAAAATTTTTGGGCAAGTTGGGACTTGCCAGTGGCTTCTCCTCTCCATTTCGAGCGCGTGGCCACCGGTTTCACCTCAATCGGACGTCCCAGTCAAAAGTTATGGTCTTCCGAAATTTCTACGCGTCGCGCCGCAAGATGACACGTGTCTCAAAATGACACGTGTCACCCCCTCCTTAGTCACGTCCTCCCACGACGTGATTCAGTCCCCAATCACGTCCTCCCACGACGTGATTCAGCCCCCAATTACGTCCTCCCACGACATGTTTGATTACTATACATTTGTAAATAGTTTCCAAACTACAATATTTTTGTAATTTCTTATTTAAATTGCAATATTTTAATTTTTTTGCCTTTGGTCATTTGCTTGCAATTTATATGTTCAATATAAATATTCTCATTTCGGGCTGAAACAATGCTGACATCCATAATATGCTATTAATATCCATTTTTTTTTATTTTTAAATTTAATAACTCGACTCCTTATGAAAACACAGAAACCCATGCTGCAAAATTCTTGTTTAAATTATTGTTACGGAATAATGAGAAATGTATGTTTGTCAAGTGATATCAAGCTCTTTCGAGAATTACTTGGTTTCGAAATTAAATCCCATCTAGGCATTCTACTTGTCCTTTGACCAACCCTTCTTCAGTTCTCCTCTTGTTAGGCCTTAAAACTTCAATTAGCATGTCAAAGAGTATTAGAACGAAGCTGAATTTATTAAATAAAATGATTACTTGGTTACTGTTTATATTTGATATGTTTTAAGAAGAAACAAAATTAAACATAAAATGGCTATATTTATTCCACTAATTTTTTTTAGAAAGAAAGAATAAAAACAAGTGATTCCATTATATTTTCTTTGTATGCCAAAGGCAAACCTATTTGGTTAATAAAATGTGTCAATTAACTTAGTTGACATAGTTGATTTTAAGTATATGTAATTAAACTTATTAAAAAAAGTATATGTAATTAAATTATGCCTTTTTTAATTACCACTATACTACAACGACAGTTAAATTATGCCTTCTTCCATATATTTTGAAATCAAGCATGTGCTTTTATTCTAGAAATTTTCTTTCCATGACAAAGCTCATAAAGAAAAATGTGTTTTTTATTTATCGTTGCCACGCTTATAAAAGCATTCTCAACGTGCATCCAAAGAAAGAGAGAAATGTGATTTGAAAAGGAAAAAAAATCTTACGAAGGAGGGGGGTAGAGATAAGGAAATTGATTTGTACAAATAAAAAATCATTGCAGTGTTAGGAGTTTCATTTTTTTACATCCCCTAAAAATCTGGTGTGGAGTAAAAGATTGTCATGATACAAACAAAGCAACAAGCATTATTGCTCCATTATCCGTGTGATTACAAAATACAAACCAAGAAAATTTTTATAACAATCTCTCCCTCTCTCGCGTCAAACTAAAAAATTGAAAAAATTAAAAAGAATCAAATATAAACAATCACTCTCTTTACCTTTTCAGTAAAAACACGTTTATTTTCTACTCCCAGTTCTACGTTTCACGACAACTGGAGCTGGTTGCCTCCCTGTTCGATGTGGGACACCATTTGAGTTTTTCAACGAGTGTGAAGGACCTAGAGGAGAAGAATGAACAGCATTCTTGCTGCAAATTTGCAAAAAAATAAAATAAAATTATCAACATCCAATGGACACTATACATAAATTTATAAAAAAATAAATACGAAATAGACTTTAGTAGAGTATAAATTTATGCATTACCTCAACTCAGGGCTGTTTTTTGCTGCCTTTGAGATAGACCTCATAGTCTTTGATCCAATTCCATTGGTCACGCTGCTAAGTTTGGAATGATTAAATTGCCAAAGTAAGTCAGGTTCTGAGGAATCACTGGTTGCAGCATCAAGCTCATCCATGTCATCTGAACCGGCAATGTTAAACTGATTGGCTCCCATGAACATATTATCGGATTGTTCTGAGTACATTTTGGGAGAATCTTTGAGATATTTCTGATAAAAGGCCTCAGATAAGTTCCCATTGCTTGCTGCTTGCCAACATCCCAAGAGGTTCTCAGTTTTGTTTACATCTTGCTTGTTGACCATGACCTTATCAACCCATTCTCCAGAACCACCAGATTCTTTGTCATCCCCCCCATAGTTTTGTGCAAGACTATTGTCCACTGGGGGCCATGGTGGTGAATTTGCTGATATCTCATCAAAATCAAAGCTCTCAGTTTTGAGCCTCACTGTGGTATTACTCCGAAGCTGCAGGATGAATCAAATTCCATCTCAGTTCAACATGGGATAAATTTTTTTTTAATAATGCCTCACAGTGATAGTACTTAAAATGATAAATGTGTCTCAGAACATTTCATGCATGAATTGGCCCACAACTTTTATTAGTTAACACGTTTGTTCCTACTTCCTAAACAAAGTAAAGTAAATAGTTGATTGAGTACACAGATGAGTATTTGATGATCCCATTGAATTATTAGTAACCATGTGTGTGTTAAAAAATTAATCACAATTTTCTAAAATAAATTCTCTACACTAAATATTAGGATTTCTGTTTTCCTACATGCATTAAATCATTTTGCACAAATAATAAATTAAAATGCTTTATCAACATAAGAAAACCACAAGCAAAAGAAGTACACGTACTTCTATGTTGCCAACCTCAACCATTGGTCGCCGGCATCCAAGCTGATCCACAGCGTCAGGACCTCGCTGGTTTATATGATAAGGTGATAGCTCACTAGCCTCTGTTCTGTATTTTTCAGAGCTGCCCAAAAAAGAATGTTCTGATTCTCCTTCCTTTCTTGCCAGTGCTGCCTTGAGGCTGGCAATCTGAAACACAATTCAATAGTTAGACTTGATCAAAGTGGAAAAATGGAATTACTAAGATTATTTATGAACAGAACCAGAAACTTTAGATTTTACTATCAACCTGTTCTTTGAGCTCTTTAACATCTGCACTATCTTTGTTTACTCGAGCAGCACCAAGTTCAACTGTGGCAACTCTTTCGGCAAATTTTAAGGTACTAATTGTTTCTCCAATAGCATCACTCTCTGGACTTATGTGAACAAACATTAGTGTCTTGGCTTGTCCTCCTGAAACAAACCAAACCAACATTATCAGAATTCATAGGAATTATATAGCTTAAGGACAGAAGAGTATAGCTGGAAAACCAACTTCTTAAACCTTACCAAGTGAATCTTGGAGTAGTTGTGTGAGTTTACTATTTCTGTAAGGTACGTGTGAGTTTTTCTGAGCAAGGGAAGCAATGACATCTCCCAAAGCTGAAAGAGATTTGTTAATATGCTGTGCTTCTTTTAGTCTATCTCCTGTGGCCTCAGACTTATCCACCCTCTCACTTCCCGCCAAGTCAACCAAATGCATGCATCCACGAAGGATTGCTCCAGATGTCAAATCTCTTCCTTGAACATGAACAGTCAAGCAACTGCCAAATTGATATTTGGAAGAAGACAATGGTTAATTGTGTCAAAGCAATATCAATCACAAACAAGAGTGAAGAGCAACAAAGTGAATTTATCAAATACCATACCTATGAGATCGGCTACTGCGGTCATTAAGGGCTGTTGCTCCAACAGCACGGTTCCTTTGACCAAGGTTCATTAGTTCAATAACATCAACAGTAGATGATACAGAGACAAGGCTTGCATCTGGCACGCTGAGTCCTTTTTGAGAACTACTTCGAATTTCTAATGTATCAATAGTTAAGGGCAGCACAATCAATGCTATGTATGTTCTATAATATGTATAAATAGTCGATAATGCATCCTGATTAAAACTTGTTTTCATTTATTAAGGGCAGCAGTAAAATGCTATGTATGTTCTGTAATTTTTGAGGTTATACAAAAGCAAAGAGAATCAATTAACTGGTAAAAGGATATCTTTTGTTTGTTCCATCAGTGACCAGCAGATCCCTGACTTGCTCATTGTAAATCTCAATCATTTGAACAGAAACGTCATAGTGGAAAGTGTCCCTCCTTTGATCTGCTATAAGAAACAAATCACTTAGAGCCCTGTAATTTACACCTTGGCTTTTCTCTGTGATCTCTTTTGGTCCAGTCTACATGTTAAAAACATAAATCAGCAAATGATCATTAAAAATTTCATATTTTTTTTGTTTACATTGAAAAATTGAAAGTGCATATGGATCCTACCATAGTGTAAGTTTTTCCTGATCCTGTTTGACCATATGCAAATATGCAAACATTAAAACCATCAAGAACAGACCTAACGAGTGGCTGCATATCTAGGAAGACCTCGGCTGCAACAGAAGAGAAAATTTTCAATTACACTAAAACTATAAATCCTGGAGATAATTGAAACCAAAAAGCAAACCAACCTTGGGTAGCAGATGGTCCAAAGATTTTGTTAAAGTTGAAGGACCTGCGTCCCTTCCCATTCTTTGAAGGAATATTAACTGTGATGGTTCCATCTTCTATATTTTCCACTGCACTCAAATGGTTTGATTGTCCAGGAAAGAAGGGTCTTACTCGACAGTACACCCTAATACTTCCTGATGGAACAAATTTACTCATCTTAATTCAATTTTGGGATTCAAAAAAATAAGAAAGGCATAAAGGCCTGAACCAAAAGCAACAAACCAACCAGTGATATTTATTACCCTTAAGATCCTGGACTTGATTGTATAGTTTGCGATTTTCTTCAAGAACTCTATGATATCCAGAAGCAGCATTAGCTAAGCCATGAATATGCATGCCTGGTATTACACATATTCAAGGCCAATTAGTTACGTCTGGTAGTTAGCTTTCTACTTTATTAATCAATCTTGGCAACAAAAAAAGGAAAACAATAGAGCAAAAAACTTAAAATGAAAAATCACAGATCCTTACCAAGATTGGAGAAGTCCTCATGAAATTTCATTTGCATGAACTGCATACCATCTTTTGTGGAGTGAAGAGTATGCCGTAGCTCCTACAATAAAATCAAGAACGGAAATATCTAACTAACGTAGTAAGAAATTACAAAGATTAAACATGATAAATATGAACTAATTCTCTACCTGAATTTCTCTTTGCTGCTGGTCGAAGAGCATTTGCTGCTTCATAAGTTGCCTTTGTGATTTCTCATCAGCAACTTGATTTTTATGCTCTTTTTTTGTTACCATAGTAGCAACTTGATTTTTATTAATGCAATCCTCTTTTTTCGTTACCACATGAACCTTCTTCTCCCCCTAATCACAAAATAGATGACTACAAGAATTAAAGCATTTTCAAGTTTACTGAAGGTCCTGGAATATGTTAAACGCAAGGCATGTTACCTTCTTATCTGCCATAGTAGACCCGTTGCTCTGAGAAACGGGATCTCTTGAAGTTACTTTTGTCTGGGAAGTGACATGATAAAGATGAAAATCAAGAACAGCTTGTCACGAAAATCAACTTAAGAACAAGCACTCTCTTGGAATGGGCTAAATAACTAATAATATGGCCAGCCAATTACCTAAAAACTAATGACATGAGAAGGTAAAAATTGGCATACCTGTTCACCTTGGCTTGCAATTCGTTGCTCAAACTCCTCTACAACCTTGTTTAAAACAGATTCCACCAACTGTTCCATGCAGAAGAATAAAAATATTACAAATAAACAACTAGTTTCAAAGGCACTCTCGCTCAGTGTTATGAATGACTAATCTGGAACTGAAGCAGCAGGAGTCTAATGATGGGACTGTGAATGTGACATTGTTTCATGATAATGTTATAATTTTCAAAAGCTTTTTTTTAATATGATAGAGGCAAAAGAGACTCAAGTAAAACTAACAGATTCATAATCTATATAAGGTCTAAGTGTCCAGCTTAATTAGTAAAGTTGTAAACTGTGATGAAATTCAGTTGTGAAACACATAAAGTTACATATTCCCATACCGTTGGAACTTCTTCTGGCTTCTTATCCGATAAAATTGCCCGAACAAGCATACTCAAAGAGTGGGAACCAGACTACAATTATAGAAATATAGAAAATTTCAGTAGTTATGCTTTCTGTTAGCTACACAAGTCCAGAGCAGGTACAAATGTCAAAAACCAAGTTACCTACCATTTTAATAGACTCGACGTCAGAATTAAGAGCAGCAATAGATTTATCATTGAGCGACGAAGTCCTTGACAAGGAATTAGTAAATGGATCCGAATTTTTTCTCACGAAAGATTTTGCAGTCACAGTGGGTTTGAGATTTCCACCAAATTTCCACACACCATTTGACCCGCTCATTTTCCATTCACTGTAGGATTTCAGGGCCAACACGCAATTGACAATCCTAGATGATTTTCCTCCCTAAAATAACAAATAATTCAGAAGAAAACCAAAACCAGTGTTATTAACAATTGAATTCACCATGATACAAATTCGTTACTTAAATAAAAATTGTAACAATTATCTAATGCTTTATTCACATACTTGTTCCAGATCAGATGCCTCAAAGGTAGGAATTCCAATTTCTTGGACAGCCACCAGAAAATTCCTCACGTTTTCAAAATACTGATATGCGGTTAATGGTGCCCCATCAGGGATCAATGCAGAATCAACAGGACTCTCCACAACCTTAAATAGAAGAATACACTGTAAACAAACAATAACCAAAATCTTGGAAAATTAAACTAAACAATGATCTAACTCACCTTGGGAACAGCCCCGGATTGAACTTTATTAATAACATTACAGAGAATAATCCCACTTCTCAAACCAAGCCTAAACTCTTCCTCAGAGGGCTCTGCTGGTAAATCTTTGGCTGCAACAACTCCAACCATTTTTCTTAACCACCCCGCCGCTTCATATCTTCTTGATGCTGCAAAGTGAAGAATTTTCCATTTCAGGATAACTGATACAAAACCCAGATACCTTTAACAAATTGAAACTCATCAAAATTCAGTCAAACTCAAAGCAGCCACCACAGACTAAAAAAATGCTAAAAGATGAATTTTCACACGTTATTATTATTATTATTATTATTATTATTATGACCAATTCCAAAACTGAATTTTGATGGAACCCCAGAATAAATAATAATAAAGGGAAAGTACCAGCTTCTTCAGCTTTCCTAGATTCCAAATCAAGATCTTTGAGGCGAGGACCGTGCTGCTGAAGCACGTCCTCCACCACTGATGCCACAGAAAAGAACAACGCCGCCTCTGCCGCCATAACATGAACCTCGAGAAAGAATTGTTGTCGTTGTTGTTAAGAATGGTAGCCCTCACCACAGACCAAGAAGCTCATCGACATTGCACAATCTGATCCATGGGGTGGAGGAGGAGGAGGAGAAAGCTGGATTGGATTTGCAGAGAGAAACAAAAGAAAAAAAGAATCTGATGTGAGGAACAGAGAATGAAGGAAGGAAGAAAGAAAAGAACAAGTTTTAAAAGCGTGAGATCGTTTTGTCTCTGATATCATGATGCTATTCTATTGAGTGTTGTTGAGATTTCTTTCTTTCTTTGTTTCTTTTCTCCTTCCATCCATGTTAGTTCCATTACCTTTAGCTTTTCTCTTTTGTTCTCTCCCTACAGGCTACAGATACAGATACAGATACAGATACGACGTGGTAGAACACAAGAGGGAGAGGTAGTAGTTAGTTCGCTTTCGGTATCAAAATCCGCTTTATACTCACCACTCTCTCCTCTTTCCCACCACCTCAACTCCGAACCTACTACTCCCATGCCCACTCTTTCAAACTCCCACTTCACTAAATTTAAGATTTTTGCTTTCCTTAGTAATTGTTTCCCAAGCCCCACTTCGTTTCTAGGCGCTTGCACTTCACGCGCTACTTTTTAATTATTTTTTTATAGTTTTGTTTTAAGGCCTCGTTGGTCTATCTGGGTGAGATAAGTTTGTGTCTACAGAGTACAAACTTTTCGTGATTTAAACTAGGACATCATCTCCACTCTTTTTTTTTTTTTTTTTTTATATACCAAAAAAGTTTGTTTTTTTTTTTTTGTGTAAAATTCTCATTTTTATTCCCTAATTTTAATCTTTTAAATTAACTTTTTCAGTTGAGTGAAATGTTACAGACTATGAGATATGTCATGTTATATAGGAATTTGTCACATATTTATCCAATTGATTAAGGCTATGTTTGAATATCGTTTGTATCGCATTCAATAGTTTTGTAACTTTTGAGATAAAAATACAGATTTGCGTAAGAGACATGAAATATTGACATGTATTGTGTTGAAACAATCGCAAATACAAACAGACACTAATTAGCATGAAAAACTAAAACATAAATATCAACTTGCTCTAATAGATTAATTAAGAGGGCAAAGTGAAATTTATTTATTTTGAAACATCAAAATTTTAACAAAAAATAAGATGAAATATGAAAAGAATATTTTAATTTATTTTTAAAATATTCATTTAGTCTTTATAATTGTTCCAATTTTAATTCTTAATTATTGTTTAAGTCTTTTATAAGAAACAGTGTATAGTTCCTTTTTTTTTAGCAATTTATTATTGTAAGAAAATTTTTGTGGCGGTTTTACAAAGACTATAACTTAAAATAAAATAAAATATTATAAGGAAAAAGTGATTTGTTTTAAATTTTTTTCTATTATTTTTTTTCCTTCTGCTTGAAAAGATCTATTGAGTGTAGATTGGTGGTGATATTATGGTTGGATTTTAGGATCCCACATGAAAAGAATGTGCAAGATCGTCTCGGCTTAATTAGGCTTGCTTCAGCTTGCAAATAAATCACTGCCACCTTTATTTGCAGATTCGTTTGTCAAAACTCATATAACTATTTGTATACTGCTGTGAAGAAACAAATACAAAGCAAAAAGCAAAAGAGGATTTCTCTTTATTTGACTTTCTTTCACATTACTTATTATTTTTTTATTATGTCTGAAATAAATAAAAACAATTTTGAAATCAAAATGATAGACCATCAATAATAATAATATCTCAAAAGGAAACCCAATGATTTATTTTTTCGGTTACAAACGCATGCAATGATTTATCTGAAACAATCTTCATAATGTTGTTTAACCAATTAAAGGACTACTCAACTATGGTTATATGAAAATGTTAATAATTTATATGATTCTTTAGTTTTGGTAATATTATCAAGTGGCCAGACCAACCATTAGCTGATAACGATCATACTTTAATTTTGAGTCTATAATAAGCTCCATTTCTACTGTTCCATTGAGACTCATGAACTTGTCCTCATTCCCCCCACCAACTTTATCAAAACCTACTTGGTCACATGAATACTTGCCATCGATCGTTCCCTCCCTAATTATTTTCTCCTCTTTGATTCCAAGTTTCCAGCTTAAGAATTTCGTACAAATTAGGAAAGATATGAACGTTGCACGTATAAACAATGTGTTTCGGGCATGACCCAGTCTTGTCGCATTGGTTGTCGACGTAACCTTTTATTCTTAAAGAAATTCAAGTGCATAATTTAAGAGTTGGAACATTATGACAGTCACTTAATATCAAAACCGCTTAAGTGATCCTTTCCTTATTCTATTTTTCTACATATAATGTGCGACCGAAGATAATTAAAGTACAGCAAAAATAGAATAATTGAGGAAAAGAAAAGTGAAATGCCATCTCTTGCCTAACTTAACGGAATAAAAACACTCCTTTGGGGTTAAAAAAAAAAAAACATAATTCCTAAAAGTTCTGTGAGAGGGTGGGGATGGTTGGGTTTGTTTGCTTCAGCAATGCTCGGTCAATGATGTATTAATTTAGTAAAACTTAAAATATTGAAAAAATTACTGTGGTTAAAAAACTGTTAGTCGAAAGCTGTCCATGTTCTGTATTAAAAATATTTAGCAATTATTGAACTGATTAATAAATGAAAATGATATGAAAGGATCTATACATATAATTTTTGTATAAATTACTTTTTAACTTTATAAGAATCATGTTAGAGATTTTGTTTAGCCCTTTGTATAAGAATTAATCTAGTATGTCTCATGTATTTATTTATTTTTACAAAAATATATTTAATTATGAATTGTTTATGCAAGTTCAATAAATAATAAGTAGGATATATTAATATCATAAGTTTTAATTGGAGAGTATAAATTTACCGTGGTGGAGTATTTTGACAACTTTAGTTTGTCTTTCAAATGCATAGTGGATAAAAAAATAAAATAATAAATACATTATTGACCAGAAAGATCAAAAGAATTAAATTTGAAGATATATGGGTAATGGTGTAAATTTATAATAACTCATCATTTGTTCAATCAGTTGAACTAAACTTTCTTGATACACATTTACTGTCTAAAAATAATATTCAACATTATCACTTTTTAAAAAAATATGCGAGATTAAAAAAAAGGAAAGATATATCATAAAATTAGTTTTATTATTTTCAAGGGATACCCTTAAAACAAACAGTGAGATATTAAGAATGAAAATATTAAAGAGATTGTTTTAAAATAAATTTTATTTCTTGGGGCACAGTGTAATTTAAAGAAGAAAAATTATTAAAATATAAAGTGTAAAAATTATACAATTTCAGTTATAAGCTTGTATACTACTTTAAGTAGCATAGACAAAATGATATATATATATATATATATATATATATATATATTAGTGGAATAAACCTGCTATTTACTAAATGCTTTTTATTTGAAACTGTTTCGAATACATATAATCTTTCGAGATTGGTCCAAAGATTGTTCATAACTAGTTCAATCAAGTGTGCATTTTTGTATGTTTCTTTAGGCATTTGAGGGGTTTATCCCCGAGTTGAGGAGCAACTATTAGCATCTTGGGAGTG
Organism: Glycine tomentella; assembly: GCA_007407185.1. Lineage (NCBI taxonomy): Eukaryota > Viridiplantae > Streptophyta > Magnoliopsida > Fabales > Fabaceae > Glycine > Glycine tomentella. The sequence continues at coordinate 4,119,576 of PYAF01005492.1, forward strand.
CCTTAGTGTAATTATGTCCTTTTTAGGTTTCAGCTTCCACAACTCATGACATCCACCAAAATTATCAATAACAAATCAAATTCAACAACCAACCTAGGATATGTGTCGATTTTATAGTCGATAATAACTTGGTCCAAAGAGGTAGGCCTAAATTTGAGCGTACACAACTTTTCAACTCCAAATCCAAAAGGTGACTAAGGCAAAAAAAAAAAAAATCAAGATGTTCATCAGATAAGAAGCTCAAGAAAGTACACAAACCTCTGACCTCTATAATAAGGACAAACAGTGGAGAACCAGCAATTAATATTAATCCATACCAATTATCAATTTTTTAAATATATCAATAAAATAACTGTATACAATAAAAAAATTATAAATGTATTAATAATTTTAACCTATACCATAAGGGTATACAACCGTCCAAACTTGAGCCTAAGGATAAATGAAGTTTAAAGTTGAAGAACTCATAAAGATATACATCTCTCAAACCTTGAGACTTAAAGTAAATAAAGCTTAAAATTGAGCTACAAGTAAGCTAAAGAACTTAAAAAGATATATAATAAAAAAATTGTAAGCAAATTAAATGAGCTATAATACAATTAAAATGAATAATCAAACCACAATTTAAGTCTAGTTATGCTTTTATTATTAAAAAGTATATTTTTTAGTATTTTTACATTATTAAATAAATTTATACGAGTCTCATTAAATAATTTAAAGCATATTTCCTAATTTCTATTTAACAAGATCAATATAAACTTTTTACAATAATAAAAAGATGATTGTAAAAATTATTTCGAAGAATATGTTATTAAGCACTTTCCATGTCATAATTCATCTTGCCAATAAAATGTGTGTGTGTGTGTTAACATTCCTTTTTCTAATGCTAAGACTAAGATGATGACGATGATTATTTTGTTACGCTAAGATTTTTGTATTCAGCTTTATGGTTGAGACTCGGAATACCTAATCGCTCTAACAAATTAACTACAGGCCTCCCAATGGTAACTGAATTCGTATGCCACAATGTGTTTGCGGTTAAGTTTCTAAGTCACGAAAGTACATTGACACAAAGAATTTGCCACGTAGCACGAACGCTGGCTTGAGCAAATTTAAAAAGGTTGAAAGCAAACATTCATAAATTTCACATCGATCGTATATTATAATCTCTAGTAGTCCATCTAGTAGTAACTTGGAAATGAACAGGTCATGCAACCACACAATTTGGTAGACATTCTCTTTCGGTAAGTGCAATGGTTGTTGGGAAACAGTTACCTCCCCAGGCTTCAAATTAAAATGATGAAATCAAAACCAAGATAATGATACACAATGCAACAACTGCGCATCATTTGTTTGTGGATACTGATAAAACAATATGACACAGAATTACAGAAACATGAAACATATCACTAAAAACTCCAAGCTACTGAAAAGCATAAGACATATATATCTTTGATGAGTAAAAGCATAAGACATATATCTAGTACATATAACAATATCTGTTTTTGTTTTATTATTATATTAGTTACATGAAAATTAAAAAGAAATGCTTACTTTAAAGTATATTATAAATTTCAATAAAAAAAATAACTATTACAATATTTGCTTATGAAGACTAATAAAGGTTCCCCTTATAGAAGTGATAGAGCTCAGGGATATATACCAATCTTACAAGCAATTAGGTTTTATCTTTGCATATCGAAAATAATTTTTTCATTGGTTATATCTGCTCCTATTAATTAAGACAAATTAATATGACAATTAAGAAACACGGTTGAAACTTGAAAAATGCTCTCAATCTATACAAACAAAAAGATTTTCTGAATTGAACCTTTTCATTTTTGTGAACATAGTTGAACGTATTCTAAGAATTTGTAAAATGCCAAAATAGATAATGATCAACGAAGATTTAACGAGAAATATTTGAAGTTAATATATATTAAAAGTTGAATGAAATAAAATCATTATCTGTTTGGAGGCAATACATTTGGCCATGAATAATAATAATAAAAAAAAAACACATTTGGGAGGGTTGAGAATGGGATGAAGTAGGACCCAAGAAAAAAGACAAGGAGGAGGCATAGCTGTGAATTGGACAAAGAGTCAAGACTCAAGAGCATCCCCATAACGTTCGAAAAATTCAAATTCGCCGTTCGGAACCAAAGCGATTAGGTTCGGGAAGGCCCACGAGACCGTCTTAAAAGGGACCCACTTTACCGAGAGTCATAGGTCATTCATTCGGAACTAAAACAGATCGGACGGTGAATCTATCTCAAGTGAGCCATAGTATTTCTCCACGTCGCGATCTTCAACCGGCAACTTGCTACTGTGTCAACCAGCGGGTGACCCATTCTTCATATATAGAACCATTGTCCCTCGACATTTGACACCTAGGGGCACGTGGCGTATCCATTAGCCATATAATAATTAGTAATCATAAATCACTTTTCATTAAATTAAACATTTATCTTTAATTATAATATTTTTTTTCAAAAAACTATTAGCACAAAGAATAATTTATTTATTTTTAAATTTTATATTAATTTTCTTATTTATCAATAAAGAAAGCATTAAATTATTTCTGTATTTTCATGAAAACAAATATTATAGTTTTTATTCAGTATTTAAATGAAATATATATTATTAATGAAAGTATTGCAGAAAGTATCATTAACGATAAATTGTGTTTAATCTTTAAATTTTAGATAATCCAAAGCCATTTTTCTCTTTAACACCTGCAAATGCAAAATTCTCCTTATATAGTTTTAATTAAAAATTCTAAACCAGAAGAAGAATTATGAACAAATGCTAGCTTAACGGTAATACCATCATCTATCATTCCTTTAATAAAAATACATTTCTAATGTAGCCTATGCTTATACATGTTAATTTTTAATTTGTGCTATAATAAGTAATATTAACTTTGTAATAAAATATTCTTCTCTTCCAAACAAAATTGACACAGTATTTCAGTATGTTCATTTCTATTGTCGAATCCAGATATGTCATCCGAAAATCTTCTTCTAATTGAGTATAGTTGAAATTTGTATTCTATAATTTTTTTGATTTTTTGTATTCTATAATTTATTATGCAAATTCATTAAATATTAAAATATTCATATTATATGTGATATTGTATTTTTTATTTTCTCTTTTTTTATACATATACCTCAAAATATACCTTGTTTAAACTGTTTTTTTAAAATACTTTTTAAAAATAAATAGAATTTGTTTCTTAAATTAAAATAAAAGATTATCTTTTGTTAATTTTTTTTTTAAAAAAATAAACAAACATATTTTATCGATCTATCTCGAAGTTGACAGAACATTTTCCTTATTATGCAAGCAAGGGAGAAGTTAGTCCGTGGCTAAAAGCTACGCTATGCAGAATATCATATGTATATGGGACCTGCAGAATTGTGGAATGATGATCATTCTAATTTCTTAATTAAAGGTAAACCACAAAGGTAATTAATTTTATATTATAACTTCAAATACTAATAAATCTAAGAAAACTTATTAATTATAGTTATTATAGAAAGGGTAAAGTTACATTGCATTGCTTTTTCCTTTATGACTTTCACATGTTAAGTGAGCCCAGCTGATGCCCACAATATTATATGATTATATATGCGTGAATTCTCTTTGTGAAGTTCACATCACATTCATTTCGGTGCAAAATGTGCATATTCATTGTCAACTCTGAAGATGGCCAGCCACATCATACAATGGAGGCACATGCATGATGCACCTTCATTTTGTGGAAAGTAATACAAAATACTCAATCTCCATTTTCCATACTTGTCTTCTTTAGTACTCTTTTCCCCCAACTAAATATTCTTTGCATATATAATGAATGTACACAGACCTGAATTAATCTTTTCCTTCGAGAAATAAGTAAAAAATCGATTGAGTTTACCTTCAAATTAAAAAAAAAAAGAATGAGATATTTGAAAACACCAATGTATGTCAAAAATAGTTGCTAATTGATGATGACTATGATTATGATCGTCGTTTAAAAATTAAAATGGTTGAAAGAGGACAAAGCTGTCAACATTATTAAAATCTGGTTGGCGGTTTGTATTTTTTTAAAATAAAATAAAAAAATTTCTAAAAAAATAAAAAGAAACTCTCTCAATTTGAATGTCGCTACAAATTATTAATTCCAACTAGAAATTTATGATAAAATTATAATATTTCTTATTAATTAAAGTCTGTGAATTTGAAGCTGAATTCAAATTCAAATTATGTTGTTATCGCTAATGAAAGTCTAACTAAATTAGTTTACTAAAATATGTGCATATTCCTCTTTAATTTTTTTATGTAATGTGCATGTAACTTAACTTTGGTCATTCTACATGATCCATGACCCCAAAATATACGAATATGGTCACTTATTATATTCATCATAGCAGTGCCTTTTTGGAGGATAACTTCGGCTTTGGTAAAAAAGACCCCCACAAGGTAAAAAGATCAAGAGAACCCATTTTTCCTGTCCAAGTTAAGGCATTCATCAAAGTGATCATAATTACAAGTAATATATAACAAAAAAAAAGAAAAAAGTAAAGATAAATCGGCATATAATAATAAAAATAACAATTTGTAAACGAAAGGTAAGCCTAACTATTACTTTCCTTTTGTTTTTGGCGGTGAAAGGTGTTGATACATTACCAAAATGTGCCGGTAGAGTAGGTGAGTTATTCTTGGTAAAGAGGTGAGTTTAAACTCTATGAAGAGGATGAAAAGGGTTCGTTGTATAATTAATTAATGAAATTAATGGTCAAGATTCAAATAAAAATGGTCCAGAAAAGAAAATTGCCCCCCAGGGTCGCCAGCATTCCAAAACGAATGGTGAAAGTATATTTTGATTATGATGGCTGTAAAAGAATTTTTGTTAAATATATTTTTATGCCATGTTAATATATTTATTTTATTTTATGTTAGTTTTTTTTTCTATAAAAACATAGTAAATGGGATTTTCGTCTTTCAGAAAATTTGTCTTTCCCCCCTCTTAGTTATAGAAATAGAGATACGCATAACATATTTTCATTCATAAATGAGAAATAATTAAAAAGGAATATTTTTTAGGAACTAAAAATGACTATATATTACTTGAAGTAACCTATTGAAAGAATGTTTCTGAACGAATGTAGTGGAGAATTCTTGTCAAAGGACTTAACACTTACATAATTTTCAAGTAATGAGATTTGCTTAGAGAGAAAAAAAAACTAGAGCGATTATTAGAAACTATTGAAAGTTACCATAAGTTATTTTATGGATTTAAAGTTTTACACCAGTGTCATGTTATTAATTTCCAGATTGTAGTCATGAGTTTCATACATGTCTAAATTTTAAGATTTAGTTGTTAAGTATCAAAATCTATAAATAGTAGTTCTTTTAATTTGTCAGAATAATTGAATTTCATTTACTCAATTTTTTAATGCTTAACACATCTTCCATCATGGTTACTATCTATGAGGTTCGAACTTCGACTATGTAATCTCACCATCAATTAAATGAAATTTCTTTTGTTTTTGTCTTTTTATTCTTCGGGTTTACAAGATAATTCCCTTAAAGTCTCTCGTTGAATAACTAGAGGTAATATATATACCAGGCAAGACCAGGAGGAGAAGGAAAAAAAAGTGCCTTGTTATTCAACAAAACAACCATCCTTAAAAAAAAAAAATCCTAACCAAATATTAATAAAATAATTTTTTGAATTTTTTAAGCTTTGAAAAGAATTTTGCTGCACAGCAAAAGGCTGTCAGACCTTGTTCTGGTTAAATATAACAAATTACTAATTAGATGCCTACATACATTAACATCACCATAAGGTTACCATCCATAATCAAAGAATTTATAGGAGTAGAAGTGCTTCTAGCTATAAACAATCCATAATTATCCAACAATTTCAAAGTATATTTTTGAGTAACTAGTACTGAGAGGTGAAACAAACAATATGAGAACAACGATTTTAACATTATGATCGGCGACCAAATTATTTTCAAAGCTATGATACTGTTTAGGGTTTGCAAAATAATTTCCTTTTTGGTTTCATTGAATAACTATATATGTATATATAGCCAGAGGATAAAGACAGAAGTAGCCTATTCAGCAAAACAACCTCACGGAAAATAGATATAATTTGCAAAAAAAAAATAAAAAATAAAAATACTACGAGCCAATGAAAATAAGACACCAAGCATGATAGCTAGCCTAAAAAACTGTAAAATATGAAATGAAAAATACATTTAAAATTGTAATAGTATTTTCCATTCTCTATTCTTCTTAATTTGACATTTTCTTATTTATTTTAGTTAGCACTTTCAATTTTTAATTTGACATCTGAAAGTTAGTCTATGACTTTTTTTGATTTCGATTGACCATTGTAAGTTTAACACTGTAAAAAAATATGATAGAAGTATTTGATTTTAAATAATAGAAACTCATTTAAAATTATTGATTTTTTATCAAAAAATTATAAAAATCCACTGATCCACCTCAATTTGGATGGAGAGAGAAGAGACATAGAGACAATAAAAAAATGTATAAAAAGAAAATGACATGTGATAAAATGAAGAATATAAAGAAAAATATTTACATCGAATAACATAGGCAATAGTTCTTGAAATACCCTTCAAGCTTAGAAGTTTTGTACACACTCTTCCCATAAAAGCCTATTCGTGAATTTGAGGAGGGTTACCCTCCCTCCTCCTTGTATAGTAGGTGTTTCTAATAATCTCCGTCATATGTCAATTTGTGATTCCTTCTTTTAGTCACATGCATGTTTATATATGTGACTCGTCGATTCTATATTTGAAGTACGATAATATTATTTTTCCCCTCTGACATGTCAAGTGATTAGGTGCACCCCTTACATATTGTCACATTGTCAATTATCAAGGAATATTACAAAGTATATAGCACTCATGATTTTAGAAATCACCTAGTTTCGAATCATGTCACGCCTTATTATTTTTGTAGTTTCTAAGGGTGAGTAGGCCTTCTCCCTTGGTTGGCTTGGCTTGGCTTGGCTTGGCTGAGAGCACCCACAAGGTTGTCGCTGAATTTGTACTCATATTAGTTGGCCTCTTGGCTAGACTGTTCAAATAGAAATGGGTTGTAAGGGAGTAAAATGTATATTCATGAGAATTCTTTTTTTGTTGTAATTGATGATTTTTAGCCTTTTGGACCAACCAAACTATGATGAAGGAGAAGGTGAAACCGACAAGGTAGTGTCCTGCTCTGATCTTCATATATCCCACTCCTAGATTTGGCCAGTTGTCTAGTTATCTCCTATATGTATTTTGTACTTTGTGATCTTATATTGTTTCATATCACACCATCAATGACGCCTTTTACAATTAACTCGTACTCACTCTGTCTTCATTGATCTCATCTCGTAACTCACAACTAATAATAAGAAATGATCATGTCAATAGAAGTCCTACAAATTAAAATTAAAGTAATATATGGTCGTTTTCTTTTAATCTTTTAGATTCGATAGAATAAAATGAATCCAATCCTACGTGTCTTGTCTAGCCGTCTAGTGATGCCTTGAACTTTGGATCCCAACGAGTGGACTCTAATGCATGCTTAGTCTTTAATCTCTTCCTGCTAAGTTAGTAACCCGCTTTTATATTCACCAATGAGTTGTATAATTATGGCACATCATTACCTCAATTTGCATAACTTAATTGGCATTCTCGTGGAAAGAGGATGAGGTGAATTTTCTAATCGAAATCCAGGGTATAAAATGACTAAAATCTCAAAAGCTTTTATTATTATGTGATGAGAAAATAAATAGAAGCTTTGTGCGAGTTATGTTCCCCTTTAAACAGAATGTGACCCATCCACAGTACGAAAGATAGCATGCTTCGCAAGGAATTAGGAATCTGATGGAGACGTGTTCTCTTGCTAGAGATAAACTTCCCTGCTGTTGGACGTTTTGTTTGGTATTTCAAAAGTTCCTATGATTTGGACAACTCAACTTGCCCAAAGCCTTAGTACTGATAAATTGACACACATTGTATTCTCCCACAAGAATTATGACCCCCTAATCCCATGTTTAGATCGAGCCCTCTTGTTTAATATAATTTGAGAAGAGAAAAGTAATCTTATTCAACTTCACTGAACTGAATTAGCTTTTGTTTAATAATGTAACGTCAAAGTTGTTGGCAACAAGCTTTTTTGTAAAAATAATTTGTAATTAGTAAAATTTTCATCTATCCAAGGAGTTTTTTTATCATGATATTAATATAAAGTAGTCCATGTCAAAAGTAGTGATTAATCTTCATCAAAGATAGTAAGCGTACACAAGATGAGTATTTTTCTTTCAACACGATTTATCATATACTCAAGAGTCAATAGGAATCAATCTTAGACTACTTGATTAAGAAACACAAACTATTATCACTTCTGTCAATTGTATCATAGTATTTATACCTATAAAATTTTGTAACAAATGAATTTAAGTATTATTCACAAAATTTTATAAGTATGAATACTATGATACACGCCTTCCAAAAAATATATGATATCACTAGTCATATTTACAAATTAGTTTTTGCTATAAGTAGTGACTAATTTTTAACATAGACTATAAATGTACATAAGATAAGTATTTTCTTTTTAACACGAATTATCATATATTCAAGAATCAGTTTGGAATCAATTCTAGATCATTTGATTAAGAAACACAAGTTATTACCACTTGTGACAATTATATCATAGTATTTATACCTATAAAATATTGTAAGTAATACTAAAACTCATTTGTCACAACATTTTATAATATAAATACTATAATATGCGCCTTCCAAAAAAAAAAAATACTATGATACGCATCACTAGTCATATTTAGATAATGGTTTATTATATTTCAAAATTAAAGTTTCATATGTTTTTAAATAATTTTTAATTAAGCTAATAAATCATTTATAATTAAAATTAGATCACCTTGAATATTTTCTCAATTAAATTAAATATATATAATATTTTTAAGGCTTAATTGCATTTTATCCCTAACTTTTCAATTTTTTTAGCGAATTTTACCCCAACTTTTAAATTTTGCACATTTTACTCCCAATATATTTGACATATTTTATCCCCAAATTTTAAAAAAAACTTATGAATTTTATCCTCATTCATTTATCCATTAATAAGCACAAAAATTTGGGGTATAATTTGCCAAAAATAAAAATTAGGGATAAAATTTTCCAAAAAAATAAAATGTTGGAGATAAAAAAAGACAACTATGTCATGAGTAAAATGATAGAGAATAAAATTCGCAAATTTCTACAAAAATTGGGTAAAATATGTTAAATTAATTTGTTGGGATAAAATTTGTCAAAAATTTAAAAATTGAGTTAAAAAGTACAATCAAAACTCTTTTAATCATTGTTATATTTTTATTGTTAATGTTAGTAATATAATTACAAGTTCGTCTTACTATTTATCAAACTATAGCATTTCAATTTGCGAGAGACCGTATTCAAATTAATTAAAATGCAAATGATTATAAGTTTAAATATGGGTATATAAGTTTCCTAAAAAACAAATGGGTATATAAGTTTCTTAAGAGATAATATATGAGTTTTTAAAAAAAAGTTTTTAACAGAAAAGGACATGAGTAAAAAGTTGTTATCCATTGCTTAAAAAAGAGTTATTACCCATGTAAGTGTAAGTTTAAATAGGGTGTTTTTTTTTTCAACATATGAAACCTTTTGAAAATAGCTAGATGCAGTCACGAAGGAGGAGTGTGTCCCAACTATGTTCGCAGCCACTGTGTCAACCATACTCACCTGTCTAAATATATATATTAATAACCCAAAAAGAGAAAACAAAAACCTGAGGGATTGTACCAAGTTGATATCAACAAAATCTATAACTAGTACGATCTAGTCTATTGATCATATTAAAAAAAAAAAATTAATAACTTGTAACATATTGATTGCATTATTTTAAAATGCTACTTCACGTAAGATTTGACCTTATAAACTGTTTATTTTCTGTAAGTGACACATTTACATCAAAGTGTATAATAAATTTTACAATCAAAAGAGAAAGAAAAAGAGGAAGGAAAGAGGAGGGAGAAAAAATTGAAATGTAATAAATTGTATGGTGGAGAGAGGGGATGAATTCTCGCGTGAGATTTTCACTTCAAATGTACTAGGCCTAAGTTGCATTCAACCCATGTTCATAACCGTTACTAACCAGACAATAAACATTCCCCGGGCATTATGACAGATAATTTTATTTGCAAATCATTTTTCTGTTTATATCTCTGCTATTTTTTTATATTCCAAAAATTAATTTTCAGAATGCATTGTGACAATTGGTGACCTTCAGAATCAATCCGACCTCCAACGGCAAATAACGTCCTGGTTAATGAACTACACATATTCTAGTTCGTATGAGCACCCTGTCACAGTTGAAGGTTGGACGAATTGTTTAGAAACTATTAGATTAAACTATTCATTTGGTCCTTGTACCCATGTAAAATTTAGTTCCTATAAGAAAAACCTACACATTTCAGTCCCTAAACAAGTTATTGTAGCAATTTATCACCACCAAAAAGGTTTTGTAAGTGGAACCAATTTCACCACAATCGTGAAAATCATTGATTTATCCAGTGAACGAATCGAAATTTTTTCCATAAAGATCCGATGGCGCAAATCTTAAATGTGTTTTCCATGTCCAATTTATCAAGATAAAATATAAACTGTCTTATCTTCGTCTAACGATTTAGATTCACTGATTGCATGATTCACTGGTTGCATGTTTCAAAGGATTCAGCAGTTTCAAAATAAAATAAGCAAGCAGAGGACATCTCGTATCACTTTATCATCTTTATCGTCGTTATCACTCAAATCTACAAGTTTGACCAGGGAAAGGCTCAATTGAGGTTGCCAGGATAGAATATGATGGGGCTCTACCATACATAAACAACTAAGTCAGAAAGAATGATATCTGCATCGCCAAGAGAAGGATTACTCAGCTGGACTAGCTTATGTATTGAAATCTAACTGCTACAGAAGACAGATTAGACCAAGATCAATCGTCACAAAATATGAGGCCGTGGATCAGAAGGAAAATAAGAAACAAGAAATCGGTGTATCATTTCAAAGCTGGTGAATGTGATCACAGCAGCTGGCGTTGTCCTCAGAAGATTGGTGGCACAGCCTCGGTAAAAGCCTGATACACCTTCTTGATGAAAAACCTTTCTAATACAATCAATCGCACCAGAGTACCGTTTCTCCGAATGATGCCCTTGTTCTTGCAGTCTGGAACGTACAACCTAACAAAACACAAACATTTTTGTAACTTTCTAATGCTTGTCGGCCCAATAAACAGAAATACAAAAACATTATATATATATATATATATATATATATATATATATATTCAAGAAATGGATTCTAAATCATTTTTCCATCATATGATGGGCAGGTAATAACTAGGAGACTAGAGGTACGAATACCTATGTGGACAAATAATCCTGAACTAAACTACCTCAATCATTCAGCAACATACCTCATGAGGATATGTCAACGTGGATGCAAAAATTTTGGAAACTGATGATGCAATTGCAACATCACGTGCACCAAGTTTATCCATTGCTGTGTCATCTGATACAAAATAGTTAAAACATTGATTAGTTGCCAAAACTTTCAAGAGTTCACAAAAGAACTGTAGGCATGAAATTACCTTGATTTGCCAAATAAAATTTTATTGTCTCATATGTAGGAAATTGGATGGCAACATGACTAATACCAGCCAGAGCAGGAACAAGGCCACTGTTTATTGTAAAAATAATAATATCAAATGTCATTAAATCATTGATTATGATTCCAAATACATTAACCATCCTGTTGCATTTATGTTAAGCAACACAAACCTGTACAGCCCTCGAATGCCCTCCTCGTGTGCAATTCTCCTCAATGCAGATAGTGTGCCCCTATATGGCACAACACCAGATCTCATTCCCTGTGTCTGCATAAAAAGGCAGCAAACTTATAGCACAGAATACATACAAAAGCACTGATAATACTTAATAACTAATAAGGCAGAAGAAGCCCTGTAGTTTTATTATCTCAATGGTTTCAACACAATAATATATGCAATATGAAGTTCATCAATATTAATGAGGAAAGTTCGTGCAGTGATCAATGCAATGCCTTTAATGTTCATAAACCCTTTCTCCTAAATGGATAACACAATCAACCCAAGCAATAACATTAAAGTAGCTATTTTATGTGTTAATTCTTTTCCCGATCCACAACTTAGGGGTTCTGTAATGAATTATGATGTCATCTTGCATGGAGGTCATGCAGAAAGGCAAACAATATTGTGCCTGCATTTTTTTATTACCATAAAATTCTAGAAATTATGCCAGAAAAAAAAACTGTAAAATATCAAATTCCATAATCCTAATGGTAAATGAGACAACCAAACTTTAGCCTCCAATAAATTTCTAATTGCATATACCACCAAGAACTTATTTGATCCGTGCATTATGCAAAGTTTATGTGATAGGCAGCTAGCACAATCAAATAAATCGGCATGAATTTAGCATAAATTGGAGAATCATACTTGGAGTCTAGTCTTGACAACCCAAAGGGGATTTGTAAACATGGTAGTCGCAGCTCCAGCACCAGAAGCAGCTATCATATTGGCTCCAATTGAAAGATGATGGCTATCTGCATACATAACATAGCTATTATAATTGGTACATCTACATAATGAGGGGAGAAAATACAGCAAGTTGGCAACATAAAAAAAAGGTCAATAAGTGGATTAATTAATTTCATCACAAACAGAAAATGCTACCAACAATCCCTTATTTGGATCAATATAAAATAATCATTAATCGACTAACCATCAGACTGAAGAAGGCTCTTAAGCTGCTCATATGCACTAAAATAAACCTGCAGATTCACAAGTTCATACAATTAGAACACTAACTAAAACAGCATAACAGTTTTATGCTATTAAAAATAATTGTGGATGTGCTACAGATAGAGAAATTTCTGCTGCTCAATAATTTTTTTTTTCATAATTAGCTAAATTGATTCTTTCAACTTTTGTCTTATTTCTTCTTTTTTCCAACTTTTTCGTATCTATCATTGGGTTCATCTACCACCAACCCTAATTAAATTGAGTTAAAGGTGTTGTTGATGTTGAATTAGCTAAATTGATTAGGCAACATGGACATGCAAAAAGTAATTTTAGAGTGTCTTATAGTAATATTAAGGAATGGCCCATATATAGAGACCACGGAGAAGGAAGCCACTGAATACTGAACTTCGAGGATTTAATGTGAAATATTGGCTTAGATTATCATCACATATTCATTTAAAGCATATCCATGTGATGAAATTATAACTGAGTTGCAAGCATTGCAATCAACAGTAACCCCTCTCCCCCCAATCCCCAGTTGCCTGTACTTTATGGAACTCAAAATGTTTTGGAGGGATGAAGGCTATAATGCGGTGGACTGAGGCACAACTGCAATCCTATAATATGTTAGGTTGGATAAAAATTTGATAACTTTAAGGTCAAGTTTTATTCCATTGAAAATCTATGCAGTATGATTACTGACATCCATATGATCTATGATAATAAAGCATTCTGAGGAGTTTCTTTGAATGACAGAGGAAGATGTTGGAGGGTTTCATTGTTTTGATATTCACCTTCATTTCATTTTTCCTTATTATAAGACATAATCAAAGAATTTTTCTTGTCTTCTGTCATTGTACCTTCAATTCCTTCTCCAATAAAATTCTAGTTTTAACACACATTATTTCTCATTTGCATAAGCAGAGTGAAGCAACGTAACTTATCACTCTGAACCAGCCATAAAAAAATGGAGGTTGGTTGATATGCTATCAAGGGCACAGTGACGTTGTCCTCCAGGAGCATAAAATTAAGTGAACCAAAATCAAATCTATGTAAGCATACAAACCATAAAATGCTCAGATATAACATAAAACCTTCATTTATGCAAACTTTCAACAGGAGCATGATAGGCATTAATTATTATAGATATATTCCATTAGCAAATTGAGGGCTAGAATTGAGAAGTTTAGTAACAAATTTAGACATTTTGAGCATGAAGGTAATGAATTTGTCAACATTCTGTTTATTGTTTACTCCATCAAAAAAAATAATAGATTCAAACAGAACAAAAACAGGGAGCAAATACTCACCGCCCAATTTGGAAGTAAAGCCAGCGCAGTGGGCGCGAGTCCACGGTACATGCCACGTAATCCCTCCTTGTGAAATATTTGTTCCAAACTAGCAACTATTATGCTGCCTGTTGACAAAAAATACCCATCAGCTAAAATTTCAATATTCAATTTCAGCGGTCCAACAAATAATAAACTTTTCCCAATGTTGTTATATCCTTCATACAATAATAGTATTAGCAAGCTCAAATCTGAAAAGGATGGAAACAATTCTTTTAGGATGAAAACGTTAAAATAAATCAAACAAAAAAAATTATACCTTTAGCACTTCCTTGCGCGAGCTGCGGGACACCGTGAACCTGAAACCTAGTTTTGATGACATCTAAAGGACACACAAATGTAGCAGCAATAACCCCTGCATCAAATTGAACAAAAAAAAATTGAACGAATCCAATTGAGCGGGATGGAAAATTGAAAAAGGAAATTGCGATTGGAAAAGGATAATTGAGGATACCGGCGGAAGCACCGGCGGCGGCATTGCAGAGGAGGCCCTTGGGATTGATATTAAGAGCGGCGTGGGTGTCGGCAGTCATGGCTGGCGGAATCGATGGAGAAAGCGGCGAAAACGAAAAAGGAAACCTCTCTGGAGATGGCGATGACGGAGGAACAGGGTGGTCGCATGGCCTGGGAGAGAGACACAGTCTTGCTCGCTGGTTCAATTGATCGAGAGAGACTACTAAGCTTTTTGGGATTAGATTAGGGTTTGGGTTTGGATTCAATCAGATCCAAGAGGCCAGTCAAAACGCCTCATTTCATTGCCTATGTATGCTCCGTGTATTCCTCCTCCACCACATCACAACACTAATGACCAAACCAAACAACTACTAATACAATCTCTCTCACTCTCTCTGTAGTTCGCTTCTTCACTGGGTCCCGCGTTTAATAAGTTATAAGTAACCCAATGTTTATTTTATATATAGTTATCATTATCAATTTCAATTTGTCATCCTTAATTCCAAGAAGGTAGGGGAGATACTGCACCAGAGTTTAATTTATTTATTTTACTTTTTTTTTTTTATCTTTTCTCTAATGTTTGGATATTTAAAAATTTCATTATCATTTTAGTTTCTTTTTATATTTTCTAAAAAAAGGTAAAAGTAGATGTTTATTATAACTACTATTTTAGTTAGTGTGTTACGTAAATAAATGTTTATTTTATACTATTAAAATTTATAATAATAAATAATTCTAAATATATAAACTTATTAGAATTAAAATATGTAACAAATAAAAAATTTAACAAATGAATTACATTTCAGATTTATGATAAATAATTTGTGTTGTGATATTGTTATTTTTAATTATTGATACTTTTTTGAAATATATTTTAATTCAAGTTAAATGTAAATATGTTGAAAATGATAGATTAAAAATTATAAGAAATTAAATTAAGCAGACATTAAAAGTATAAGTTGTCTCCTATATATATATATATATATATTT
>PYAF01005492.1:4135367-4152545 GCA_007407185.1 Glycine tomentella
AGAGAATGTGAAAGACAATGAGATAGTGAAAGTAAAAAAAAAAATAGTCTTAACCATATATATATATATATAACTACTACTTTAACTTCTTGTGCATTGCAAGGATAAAAGTAAGGCTCACTCTTTGAATTGATTCATCTAATTTGTAGAATAAAAGATCATTTTATCTCATATTTATATTTTATCTTCTTATGAATAAAATTACTTTATCTTTTCTTGTTTTCCTTTCTCTTTGTTAAAAAACCTTTTTTTTTTCTTCTTTCTTTATTAAACTAGAAAAAGTAGATGGGGGTGCTATTTTTAGGTTAGAATCAGATTCAACGTTTATCCTTAAAAAAATACTGTATTAAGTATTAATAAGGACGCTTACTTTTTATTTAAAACTTGTTTTGCGTAGTGCTCTTAACTTTTACCAACAAATAAAATATATATTATTAATTCAAATAAAGTTGTGGGACGAAAAAACAACTGATATTACAAAGTTGTAGAATTTTTTAGAACGATTTTATGTGACTTTCTTAAGAATAGTTTTCATAGACAATTTTTTTTTTCCAGTGGCTTTACTTATTATTTAGGGTCAGCTAACGCGGTGTGCGAGAGATATGTTATTGTGTCAACCTTATATTTCTGAAAGGCATTAAAAGGAATCACATGTTTTGATGGCAGAGTTTGGGAATTATTGCTTGAAGATTTCCAGTTGCGATTTGAGAGAAAAACCAAGAGTAAATTATATTCGTAATGTTTATGTTATGATTATGTTTGTAAGTAATCATTGGATTTGTATATAGGTTATTTTTTAAGATTATTTATTTAATTTTGATTGTTGTTGATTATTGTTTATTTTTAAATGGGGTTTTAATAGGAGATGAGTTTGAGACTACTTATGATTTTTAAAATAATTTATTTATTATTGTTAATTAAAATAATGTTGATGTTTGGGATCACATGATATACAATGGATGCATTGAAAATCATTTGTTTATTATCATTGATTAAAATAGTGTTGATATTTGAAACTACGTGAACACGATGAATGAACTGGAATATATGGGTCCTGAACCAGACAACATGGATATTTTGATTCACTTTACGGACCAACTAGACGAACCAATGAGACATGCAATGTTGATCCTGATAAGTTAAAATGTTCAACGCACATGACTGTGTGAACAATATTGCTAATGATTTAGACTTGTCACCATGTCACCCTTTTATGTTGTGATTTTGTTTTAATGTTAGTGGAAAAATTTTATGTTAGTAGAACAAAGGATAAAAGGATGTTAACACTGTGTACCAACAAGGTGGGTTCACGTCCAACAAAAAGTTAAATTTAAGTTCAATTACATAAACAAATAAAAAGAAGCAAGAGTCTTAAAATATTTTCAAGCTGAGAGAAAGAAAATGAAGGTATTTTAGACAGAATTTTATTAAAAGTCGTGTGATCAATATGTGTCTAATTTCTGTTAAGTTAAATTTTTAAACGGTGTTTAGGACGAAGGAATCTAGGTGTAATGTGAACTAAACAATTAATGAGTTTTTTGTAGGGTGCAAAAAGAAAGAATTTTAGGTGAAATTTGAGCAAAATATAGAAAATACGAGTGTAATTTACTCAAAAACTAATGGTGATTGATTTTGCCAATAGTATGATGTGATTTTGTTTGACATTTTAACCCAAACTCATTCGTCATCCCAATACGTAGTGAGATAAAGGTGGACATATTTTTTCAGAAATCTAAATCAAACTATAAAAGCAGTTTGGATTTAAAAATTAAAACTATATATATATATATATATATTAGAAAATCATTTAAATTATGTGTGAACCAACTTAAATTTGACTTTAGGTTCAAAATGGGTTTTGATTTTTGAAACTTGTTGAGATTCATAATTGATTTTGCACTACAAGATTTATAATCTAATTTCAAAATTGGTTTAAAAAGCAGTTTTGAACCTCAAAAAGGGTTTTGAAGGTGGTTTTAGTTTTTCCCCTAAACAATTTTTTTCTAAACAACAATTTTAAAAATTTGGGTTTGAAAGAATATTAAAAATTTGGTTGATTAGGAAACTTGGCACACAAGTGTAGCCTATGCCCCCTTTCATTTTTCATTAATTTCTTATTTGTTATTGGTTTGGATCCATATTCTTTTAGAAGGATTGGCTTTGGGGGGGAGGGAGGATCTAAGCAGATTAGTGCAACTAATCATTAGAATTAGTATTTTGGAAGGCAAAGTAAACTTGTATATTCATCACAATGTTTAGCTACCCATTGCACAAAATGCATATATAACAATACTCAGGTTATGTGAATGGAAAGTGTTTAACAAATTTGCATCCTGCAATTGATTGATATATGACAGGAACTAGGTATTTATTGTAGTGAAGTAGGGATAAACCCAATTACAAAGATGATGACCACTGACAAAACAAGGAAGTAGGAAACAAAGGATAAAGCTCTGCAGAGCTTTGAGGGTCTACACCTCCATGCTTATAGCATAAACCCCAAAACTCATTCTATGAGACGATGACTATTCCCCGTCTCCCCTAACTTTCTCTTCTTATACCCTTGCTTACTGTTTCCTTTTCTTCCTACCCTTCCTTGCTACATAAGCAAGGTTTATCCACCCAAATCTCTCTTATGCCCTTTACTCATATTTCCTACATTCTGGCATATGATCCCTAACATAATCCCTCCTGTGAAAGTTTATCATCATAATAATAGTTAGTTTTGACTAAGGTCTATTTTTTGGGTTTGATCATTAATGCGCACTTTAAACGCGGGCTCTTGCAACGCTACTCAATACTTGATTCTACATATATGGACCCGCCATTTTATACTTCGGGAAATGTTTTTTTTATACATTTTTATCACATTAGTTTTATACTCTCCTTTTTGGATAGTGATATTGGAAAAACGCATTCTAATATGTTTTTCTCTTGTCTTTTGAACTAGAAAAATGTGAAGATGGTATTATATTTGTGTATAAATAACGTTACCTGTTTATCTTTATTTGTTGGATGATAATTTTTTTTAAGTAAAGGATGTAATATTTGCAAGAAATAGAATTGGCCAAAGGCCTTACATCATCATTTACAAGAACCAAAATTTGAGGAGGGACATCTTCAAACTAACTCATAAACTAACAACTTTTGATGCTCTACTATTGGAGTCAGGTTGATTATTATTTGTTTGTTACATACATACATATATATAGGACAAATTAACTTTTTAAGAATACATGCTATTTAATCAATTGTAGAAGTTTGGATTAATTTTTTTGACAACCCCACGACAAAAATTGTAGAGCAAGATATGAAGGCAGAGCAGTTAGAGAAACTAACATAACTGGAAGATTGGTGTAAGCAAGTTCTTATTATTACTTTCTTGATAAGGGTATGCATTTTTTCAGTTTTTTAAGGACATATCTTTTTTATACTGAAGAAAAAATTAAATATGGTTCAAAGACCATGCAAGCATCAAGAACAGACACGAGCTTTAGCTTCATTTGAGTTGTAACATTAGAAAAATATTTATCAACCCAATACCCAAAGACTATGATGTTAAAGTAGATGTGAGATAGATATTAAAGTTTAACATGTATAAACTTAAATGTTTGAAAATTTTAAAAAAGTTTAATTGGGTAATCATATTGATTTGGGGTCTGAATGTGTCACTTTCTGGATTCATGAAATTTATCACTAATGTACAAATGTCAGCTAAAACATTTTTCCTTTTTAAATTATCATTGGAGCAGAAGAGGCTGTCGTTATTATTTGTTTGTTACATACATATATATAGGACAAATTATCAATACTTCTAATGGTAAGAGGTATTCTCTTTCTTGAATACAACGTTTGATATTTAGGACTTCCTGTTATTGAGAATGACGCACTCTCTGTGTTTTGCTCCCATTTGTTCCTTGAAATCCTCAAACAGACCTGGTATAAATAACTTTGTGTTTGTTTGGGTTCATTTCTTTCTTCTCATTACATATGGGTTATCATTTGATATATGTTTCATATTTTTTCATGGTATTTTTTTGTCTTGATTTTGCTTCTTATATCATAAGTACAAATTGTGCTTAAAATTGTTGAAATCTGTTTTGCTTATAAGGTGTTTGACAAAATGTCTCACCAAAATTCTGTTATGATTTCTAGCAAAATCAAGGCATAATGGTTGTAATGTGAAATTTCCTTTTTACGAAGGATGCATTCTATGTTGTTATTGCCACTTATGAGTTGTTGGTTTTTTATGACATTATTTCTAGATTTTAATTGATTTTAATAAAATAATTTGCTCTTTTTGTCAACAGTGTGGAAGTCAGAGTTGCCCAACCAAATGAAACTGCTTGCTGTGTATTATTTGATTGAAAATTTAATATTCTAATTAAAGAATCTGCAAGTGAAATCAAACATGAAATGATTGGCCATGTCTTACCTTTGTCTACTGTTTAATAGTTTAATTTTTTTATGGGTTTGTGAATGTATAATAATTTTATTTTCAACTTTTTTTTATTTGATAGGCGGCCGATTTTGATCCCAAGAATTATCCTAATGCTATAGAAGGATGTTGCGTAAGAAGTTGGCTTTCAGGTTTAAGGCTATACCAATTTACACATGTTTCAATCTAATGTCTATATGTTAGTTGTTATTTTTTTAGTTAATTGAAGGAATTGTTCATGACCTCACTCAGGTTCCATATTTTTTGTAATCTTATGTAGTTCATATCATGCATTCTATTCTATTATGTTTTCATGTAGGTCTTGGCAATAATTGTATGATTTGATATTGCCTAAGAAACATTATGTATTTGTGTTTTGTTTTCATGTTATTGCGCATGTTTTAAATTCTATTGGAAACAGTGGCTATGCAAACTTCTTCTGTTAGTATCACTCCTATTGTGGCATGTGCTAAAGGAAAATATATAAAGTTAACAAAGAGAAAATTAGACTTCGGACTACTGTACTTACAATTCTTTTGGAAGATATTTCAGGTGCAAACTTTCATATACTTCGGCATCAATTATTTAAGTGTTCAGTTTTTTAGGAATATTGTTCATTATAACAATACTATGTGTTCAAATAAGTTTAGTCTCAATAATATGATTGTTTTTGTTTTAGTCCTCTTAAAATTTTGTCTATTATAGACTTTTTTATCCCTATTAAGTATTTCTTTTTCATTTTAACCCTGAATGTCATGAATCCTGTTAAATGATGACATTGCTCACTGAAATCGGAAAAATTAGGTTTGATATTTTAAAAATAATACGAACTATAATTTCAAGTGGAAGAATGGTAGTTTTTACTTTCCCGTTTATCATATTGTTAGGTCTCACAAATCGTTTTTTTTTCTTCAATTTTTAGTTAAATAAAATAAAATTGAATAATATATCAAATTGGTTACATATCAGCATAAACTTATTATTATATATATTTTTCTTCATGACTAATTAATTTATTATTATTATTACAAATAAACTGGGTGCTAAGATTTGAAGCTTTAATTCGGGAATAAGTATTGAAAAAGTGGTACTCCTATAATTTTGATAATGAATTTTTGAATTGATTAAATGTAAATTAAGCATATCATACTCTATCAATCTCTCCAAACTTTATTTAGCAATTTTTTTGGTGAATTTTTGCAAAAATGATGGTGCTTTGATTTTATAAATTTATGAGCTAAATACACAATGTTATTTTATAGAATATATTACATATTTCAATTTTATTAGTTTTGGTTCTTATTTACTAAGTTTTACATGATAAAGTACATGTATATATGATGATATTATTTAATAAGTTTTATATGAGCAATAAGTTATACATGAAGGCTAGGAGACCTTTGACTAGGAAGGTTGGAGTTTCAGCTGCTATTATCAGCCCTTATAGGTCAGTCACTTCAAATCTAAAAATCTTTTCTTTTCTTCAATCTCTCTTTTTGGGTGTTTTTCAGTCAGAGACTAATAACCGACATCTACATTAAAAGTCTTTTTCCAATTGGAAACCCCAAAAATCTTGATTGTTTTAGGCAAAATTACTGTCACTCTATTTTTTAGGACGACCTTAATAATTCTTTCATATAGACGGGTTTGGGATTGGGATCAAATTCCGTCTATATATGCTTAAGATATATAGTTATATGTTCTGGTGATTGCACCATTTTTTAAAATCTTGATTCTTTCATGGTTGATGGTTATATGCATGGACAATGTTTAAATGTATTGGTTCTTTTATGCATTCATTGTATATTTCCTTTATAACATTCACTCTAATTGGGTAATAGTGATTGTCTCATGTTTAACATATACCAACTTATTGCTATATTTAGTAGTTGCCTATTTTGGTAGATGCATAGACTAGTTTCTACTTCTTTTGTTCAGGTTGATGCTGCGTCTTGTTGCCTTGGGTTTATTTCTTACGTGGAAGGGTTAGACACCCAAACCATGAAGCAATTTGGCTGTGGGCGATGTCAATTACCAGTGAGCTATGGTTTGCATTTTCATGGATTCTTGATCAGCTTCCTAAGCTCTGTCCCGTGAACAGAATCACTGATCTCTCTGTCCTGAATGAGTGGTTTGAGTCTCCAAACCTGTGAAACCGGAAAGGGAGGTATGATCTACCAGAAATTGATGTGTTTGTTTCCACGGCAGACCCTGAAAAGGAACCTCCTCTTGTCACCGCCAACACCATTCTCTCCAGTGGAGAAGGTCGCTTGTTACTTGTCTGATAATGGTGGAGCTTTGTTGACATTTGAAGCTGAGACTGCTAGCTTTACTAGAATTTGGGTTCCTTAGAATTTGGGTTTAGAAAACTAACGAGTTTCTATCAGCATAGGAAAACCCAGTTATAAAATGTGAAGTCTTTAACAGCGATAATTTTTTAGAGATTAGTTCTTTTTGTTCAGATGTTCAGATGGAAAAAGAGGAATAATTATGTGAAACTCATATTAATGTATGTTTCGATATCCATAGTCTACTAATTAATAATTTAGTATATCTATTAGGACTGAAAGTAGATCATATCTAATTAGTGAACATGACAAATTCAATCAAACTCAATTAGATTTTTGTAGGTAGATCGATTTGGATTAGATTAGTTTTAATTTAAATTTAAGGAGTTCAATTAAAATTAAATTGAATGATGGATTTAGAATTTTAAATCTGACCAAAATCAATTCAACCCTCTAGAATTAAATTAATATATAAATCTTACACTAAACAAAACTCATTCTTAAATCTTAAATCAGCATACAGTTAAATTATCGATTAACAAAGGTTTTTATATATGGAGAGAGAGAGAGAAAATAGAAGGAGAAGAAAAGAGAAACGGCAGAAGAGAAAAAATATTGGAGAGATAATTATGGGTTTTAAATGTTAGTTTTTTATTTATTTTACATGCTGGATTTATTTATTCTATTATCTAGTAGTTGTAAATTTTTAATTGGTTATGTGTAAGGATATATAAATATCTGGAAGTTATTATATATTAAAAGATCATGTATATTGTATACCAGGTCCCTCATGAAATTAGCCTATGCTTATCACGTTATTTCAATGCTGTTGTGGGACTTCTCATGATCAGAATCATGCAGGATTTATGTCATTTACGTTTTGGGTTGGAGTCAATATGGCTAGCATACGTGTTGGTGCTGTGTTGATCTTTTGGGAGCTGGATGATATGTTGTTCTCTACCGAGTCTGGTGTAATTGCTGTGACGTGGTTTTGTCTGCTTATGTAATAATGGGTGGGATTTATCAAATGCTTCGTGAGGGTTCAGACCTGTGCCACTTTGATGTATGCTCTCGTTGTGTTGGACACTGCTTGTGTTCTGCTCAACCTTTTTTCTCATTAATAAAGTTTTGCTTCAAAAAACTACCCTTATATCGTGCATATTTTTATTCTAACTTATCGTTTTAAAAACATTTTTAGCTAGTTCATGGTGTGGCACTTGAATTCAAGATGATTAAATTATCAAGGTGAAAAAGAATCATAGGAATATGTAGAGTTTAATCAATTTATTCCAAACTATCACTGAAATAGACTAGACCAATGATTACAAAGATTACAAGGGATAAATTTAAAGTCAGAAAGAACTAGGCAACAGCAAAGTCAGGCAGAATATGAATGAAACATGGCCAATGAATTTCTTTATATATGCATAATACACATAAATATTCACAGTCAAACCAATAACTGATTTTTGACAGGAATTAACAAAGAAAAAAGTAACAAAACAACCAATTTGTAAGAGCTATAGTAGCTATCCATGAAGGAGGAATAGCTCATGCTCTTTCGTTTAATTGTCATTGCATTTCCATCTAGAAGTTGGAACACACTTTAGATAGTGACACCAATGACAGTGATCATATCCACTCTCACCCCGGAATAGCATCACTAGAGCAATAGAAAACCTGTATTCAACAAAAAACATATTTAATTTAACCTTTGGATTTTAATTAAAAAAAACATGGAGTGTCTTTTCCCCTTAGTTTTAATTAAGGTTTCAAAATAAATTTAAGGTTAACATCAATTTAAACATACATTTTAGTAATTATATCTTATAGTTAGCCTTTTTTAGAAATGATTATACTTAACTTTCGAAAAAGTAAGACCCAAAATCTTTAAAACATTGGGTTGGGAGTTGTTTCGTTTTTGCTCTTTTTTTTTTTTTATAAAATTAGGACCTAGTTATATTATCATTTGTTTAGTATTAAAAATAGAAAGTAAAAAAAGAAAACTTTTTTTTTTCAATTTAGTTAGATAAAAAAATCATAATTGCATTCACGTTTTCACTTTTAAAAACACATTTAGAAGGGAGATTTTGATCTCTCCTCTCTCATTTTCTCTCTTTCTCCTCTTTACAAGTTTATTATACAAATAGCATTTTTCAATTTGAATTTCACTAACATTTAATATTTCATAAATTATGAGATTATATAGTTATGGTCAGATCTATTTGCAAAGCACGTGCACCAAGGGTTGGAAGAGGGTGAAAGGACAAAAATTGCACCATGAATAGACTCAATGTTCAACTTTGTTGCAGTAAAATCCTCTGATAAAAGATAAACCTCATCAATGCTAGCTGAAAATAAGGCTGAATCACACAACAATTTTGATATTTTTTCTCTCCTAGTAGCGGAATATAAACAATGGTAGAAAACGTGCTTTCATGTAAAGTGGTAAATAGGAAAGAAAAAAAATAGTTTCACAAAATATCAACATGTTTGATGACTCTTGGAATGTATACAAGTTGCCCTTCTACTTTGTCTTTATACAGGATCTATCTTTGAACACGAAATTACGTCTATCTAGCACTACTTTCTATTTTTCTTAAAAAATTGGCCAGTGCGAGTGAACTTGCTGAAAATCCCTATTTACAGGATTTGTTAAAACTAATACCAATGTTTGCACGAAGGGATGCTGTACAGTGCCATTCCCAATTTGCCTCTCGATAAGGAGCCAATCATTTTAGCCCAAGGAACTTCAAAAGCAAATCCCCATACCAGAAGTGCATTATCATAGTGCCAATGATACTTGTCTTCTTTATACAGAATACAATTTTGATTCACATTGAACGGAAGAATTAACATGATGCCGGCCAGTAAAGTGCTCAGTAATGAATAGAAGAGGATCTCCTTGAGTATCAAGAGAACTAGCATGACAAAGCACATTATAACAAGCGTTGTTGCACACATAACCGTCCCTCCTTTTTTCTGTGTTCTCTCTGCTTGTAGTACACAAGTACATGTTTAAAATGCTGATAACAGCTAAAAAATTCCAAAAGAAAGGTGCTCCAATTTGCGATCATAAAGACTGAGCAAAGTCTCTATGCAAGTAAGGAGCATGAGAAAAAACAGAACCTTTTGCAACTGCTTAAGACCCTCTTCAACGGATGTAGAAACACTCTGAATGTTGTAGTCAATTCTATCCACAATTGTTCCCTGCAGGAATACCAGCTTCCTAAGTCACCTTTCATTTTAAAAATCTATCTTATACAAGGGTGGGGCATGCACCTGGTCTATCACAAGGACAGAGAGATCCTTCATGATTTGAGCAAGCTCATGGACTGATTTGACAACCTACAGCAAATTGTAGTTAGTCAGACAAGGTACAGAAAGTAATTTGTGTTCAAGCAAAAACCAAATGCCTTCAAATTGCCTGTTCAATCTCTCTTTCCCTTTCCTCTGAGAACTGCTCACTTCTCTTTAGCTTTGTCATTTGCTCTTCACTAAAACCCTGAAGTTAATCAAATACCAAATATCATTATCTCTTTCTTTGGATAAAACTTCATCCAGGATGAAAAAGAATGTAAAGTAAACATTTCATAACATTTAATGTCCTTTTTAAACTATCAGCTTCATTGTAAGGATAGAAATAGTTGTCCAAAGAGACAAATTCCATCACTGCAAATAGTTCTTATTCTCTCCTTTTCCTCCCTCAATACCTACATCCCCCATAATTTCAACACACAGCATAAGGTTTCTTCAAATAATATGGCCCTGTCAGAGAAATTAGTTGCCAAAAAAAAAAAAAAAAAAAATACCATATCACTGAATTCATCATTTTGCGATCCAAATTTGCTCCCATTAAAGCTCATCTCCAAGTCAACCCCATCATAGCCCTGCATGATTACACCCAAATATAGACATTAGTGAAGCAACATAAATAACAACACAAAAAATAAAACTGTAGTTCTACTGTTGCACACACAACAGATTAGTGGGTTGGGCATCAGGATAGTATGACCATAAGTTCAACTAAAAATTAACATCAACTTTACATGGAAGCTCATTCTAGATGTACCAAAGATCTAAATTATATTCACATGGATCCTTTACTGGAGATTACAGTCAGCTCAAATCAAAATGCTACAAAGATGAACCATACCCACCTCTTTCCTTTTCAAGAAAGGGTGAACAAGATGGACACTTGCAATCGTTTTCTACTGTGTTATCTCCTGTGATGTCTACCTCCAAGGCAGCAAGTGACCCATGGCTGTCATTTCTATGGGGTGCATCTTCTGTTGATGAACGTGAAAATGTGCAGCCAGATTCTTCGAGTGAAGTAAGCATTGAAGAAATACGCTCAAATGATAAGGTGTTAGTAAGGTATGATGAAGTATCAGTACGTCAACTGTGTCATATCACACCTCATGTATTTTCCAATATCATCTGAGAAATCACTAATTTATTGTTCAAGCCCATGCTTGATCCATCATTGCAGAGTTTGTGGATGAATAAAAGTCAGTTTCGATACCAATATGTCATACTATTGGATGATCAATAATGCCAAAAACTTGACTTTCTCAGACCACCTTTCACTTTGAGAAGCAATAATCTATAAATATTCAAAACAGGCACTTAAGCTGAAATCATTAGAAGCATCCCTCTAAAAGAGTTGGATTTTAATTTTTTTTTTAAAGTAAATTTTAGATTAATGAAATTAATTTTGTAGCTTCTGCAGTATTAGTGATGATAATATACTTAATCAGGGGGAATTTAAGTGTGTTCTTTGTCTGGACCGCATCTACCTACATTTAGTATATACAGGTACATTGAGGCAAATAATGGTTTAAGCCAAAAACTTAGCTGCATATGCAAGTACCAAAATAGCACTCTTTCTTTCTACATTTTTTTAAGGATAGGAGAAATTGTTATTTTTGCTACTTGTACCTTTTAATATAACATTCATTATCTTCATGTTGACTTGAACTTTTTTCACATTATATTTATTAAGATATTTATTTCACATAACTACTTTTATCTTTCTCTTAAATATGTACCTAATATTTTAATTATTGCAGAGATGTTCAACCGTCTTTATGTGACAAACACCAATTAGAGAAAGCACAGTGCAGTAAATTTGTACAGGGACTTTTGATGTCTAATATCCTTCTGATTGAGACGATTAAGGACATCAGTTGCTACTTGCAATTCGATGGGTAAAAACAAAGGAGAAAAATAGTATTTTCAACCTTGAAAATGATTCATAGTCATAGGATAAATGTTTGTGGTGTATGCACTAAGATACACCATGCAGGAATTAAATGTAATGTATATTCAAGACAATGCTATTTATTAGTTCAGATCAATTGCTTACACACTCTTCTCTCTCAGGATTGTGTCTTTTAGTAAACTAGGAGTCTAGTATACTAGATTATTGCCTTGGTGCATGTTTGATTTTTAGGTGAAAAAATACTTTTAAACTAAAAGTAATTTTTATCAAAAGGATCATAATCTTTGTTTTGTTTTTATTTTACTTTTGTCCATTGAATTTATACTGAAACCGGCGTACAACATTTCTAACTTTACTTCCAAACATGCACTTACTCTTGCTACGGGCTTATTAGACTATCTATACTTATGAAAAATGTACTAATAATGTTCATGTGTGCAATTTGCTTATCCTGTCTAATTAAGGTGTTATGTGACAACAGTAACTATATTAACTCCAAGATGAAGCACAGGAAACTTCATCTACCTCAAATTCAAGGGAATTGGAAATTCATGTAATCTTGCTGAAGGGGGGTTTATGTACAACCAAAGCAAAGAGAGAATGATGGAGAGCAATCCAGACCAAACATAGATGATGTAGGAACCTTCCCTCTCCTTCCCATGACACCCTTTGCAAAGGGGTAAAGATGGCACAATACCCAGAAGCTGAAAAACACCCTCCTACAAGTCTGCTCCATTGTAGAAATGGACTGTACAAAGTCCTGGCTACCCCTACAGCAATAGCAATGGAATTCACCATCATAATAGTAATTGGAGGGACCATTAGAAAGCTCCACTTCACTTCATAAAGATCAGCAAACTCATCATCTCCATCTTCTGGAGTGGCTGACTTTGAGGTCAGAGTGAAAGATATGTCTGTTATGACCTTCAACAATCCTGATTATCATATCTAGATTAAAACATTAAAATAACAAAAAATAAAATTAGATAGATAAATATAATAATGAAAACATAATAGAATAACAATACATACAAACAATAGTAATTAGAAAAACAAACACAACAAACATAACATTAAATAACGAAACGTACTAACAATATAATCTCACTTGAAACACCTAGACCACATGGAAGTTTTAGGGTCATGTTACAATCTCAAAATTGTGATTGTAGTGAATATCAGACTAAACACTTACCTGTTCTCACGATTACATGAATTATGTTTCATCGCTATTTACTTTGCAGGAGATTAGTGGGTTCCTGATCCAAGGAAAAAGAGGAATGCAAATGGTCGTGTTTCAAATCGCATTCCCACCTAAATAGACTAAGAAATTGAACGAGATACTAAAAAAAAATGTGAAATATGCCGACAATAAGGACATAACAGAACAAATTGTCCTAATATATCTTTATAATTTTTACTTGTAACAATTAAAAAATGGAATGTACAAATGACATCATAAATAAAATACATAAAGAATAATATTTCTCTAAGAAAAAATTATGAAGATATGTTATGACACTTTGTTCTGTTATGTCCTTGTTGTGGGCATATTCCACATTTTTTCCTAGTATCTTGTTCAATTTCTTCGTATATTTCGGTGGAAATGCGATTTGAAACCAGACAATCCTTTGCACTCCTCTTTTTCCATGGATCAGAAACCCGCTAATCTCCTGCAAAGTAAATAGCGATGACACATAGTTCCACAATCACAATTTTGAGATTGTAACATGACCCTAAAACTTCCATGTGATCTAGGAGTTTCAAGTGAGATTATATTGTTAGTACGTTTCGGTATTTAATGTTATGTTTGTTGTGTTTGTCTCTCTAATTATTACTATTTGTATGTATTGTTATTTTATTATGTTTTCATTATTATATTTATCTATCTAATGTTATTTTTTGTTGTTTTAATGTTTTAACTGAGATATGATAATCAGGATTGTTGAAGGTCATAGCAGGAGTGGATATCATTCACTTTAAGCTCAAAGTCAGCCACCCCAAAAGATGGAGATGATGAGTTTGTTGATCTTTATGAAGTGAAGTGGAACTTTCTAATGATCCCTCTAATTACTATTATGATGGTGAATTCCATAGCTATTGCTATAGGAGTAGCCAAGACTTTGGATAGTACATTTCCACAATGGAGCAGATTTGTAGGAGGGGTGTTTTTCAGCTTCTGGGTATTGTGCCATCTTTACCCCTTTGCAAAGGATCTCATGGGAAGGAGAGGGAAGATTCCTACCATCATCTATGTTTGGTCGGGATTGCTCTCCATCATTATCTCTTTGCTTTGGGTGTACATAAACCCTCCTTCAGGAAGAAAACAAGATTATATGAATTTCCAATTCCCTTGAGTTTGAGGTAGATAAAGTTCCCTCTGCTTCATCTTGGAGTTAATATAGTTACTGTTGTCACAGAACACCTTAATTAGACAGGACAGGATAAACAAATTGCACACATGAACATTATTAGTACATGTACATTTTTCATATAGTATAGATCTATGTTTTAAATAGCGCCGCTTTAGCGCGCAATCTCGCACCAAGTGCGGTTTGCGGCACCCAGCCACTACTTTCGTGCCACAACGCGACGGTTTCCGGTAGTGGCCGGTGGCGGCGGTGTGGTTGGCAGCACAGTGCGGCGCGATACATGGAAGAGAAGCCAGTTGCAGAGCTCCTCCGCCTTCAGCCGCCTCTCCAACTCCTCCCCGCCGTCCTTCCTCAGTGCGTTCAGCTCCACCAAGCCTCCGAACAGCCTCTCGCCGAAGAAGATGATCTTCGGCATCGTCGTGCTCCCGTTCTCTCTCTCAGCTCCTTCTCCCGCTCCGCGCAATCGGACGGCTCCTGATGCTTCAAACTGTGTTTTCTAAATTTGAATAAGTGGCTGAGATGCAATTTGGGACTGGAGACACGGATCGTGAAATCCAATCCATATAATTGCTTGCTCCAACTCTTTTTCTTGGGCCCTAGGCCCATGAAATGTAAAACAGACGTAGGCTTTTACTTCCAACATCCCCTATTTTGCTTCCTGTACCCCGAAAAAAGCCTCAAAGGGTATAATTTATTATAAGTATGGACTTCACATTAGCGGCTTTACCGCTACCCGCTATACTGCTATAGCGTTTTTGGGGTTGACCGCTACCAACTGCTACCCGCTATTTAAAACTATGGTATAGATACAGTCCAATAAGCCCGTAGCAATAGCAAGAGTAAGTGCATGTTTGGGAGTGAAGTTAGAAATGTTGTAAGCCAGTATAAATTCAATGGATAAAAGTAAAATAAAAACAAAACAAAGATTATGATCCTTTGATAAAAATTACTTTTAGTTTAAAAGTATTTTTTCACCTAAAAATCAAACATGCACCAAGGCAGTAATCTACTATACTAGACTCCTAGTTTACTTAAAAATTCCAAAAGAAAGGTGCTCCAATTTGCGATCATAAAGACTGAGCAAAGTCTCTATGCAAGTAAGGAGCATGAGAAAAAACAGAACCTTTTGCAACTGCTTAAGACCCTCTTCAACGGATGTAGAAACACTCTGAATGTTGTAGTCAATTCTATCCACAATTGTTCCCTGCAGGAGTACCAGCTTCCTAAGTCACCTTTCATTTTAAAAATCTATCTTATACAAGGGTGGGGCATTCACCTGGTCTATCACAAGGACAGAGAGATCCTTCATGATTTGAGCAAGCTCATGGACTGATTTGACAACCTACAGCAAATTGTAGTTAGTCAGACAAGGTACAGAAAGTAATTTGTGTTCAAGCAAAAACCAAATGCCTTCAAATTGCCTGTTCAATCTCTCTTTCCCTTTCCTCTGAGAACTGCTCACTTCTCTTTAGCTTTGTCATTTGCTCTTCACTAAAACCCTGGAGTTAATCAAATACCAAATATCATTATCTCTTTCTTTGGATAAAACTTCATCCAGGATGAAAAAGAATGTAAAGTAAACATTTCATAACATTTAATGTCCTTTTTAAACTATCAGCTTCATTGTAAGGATAGAAATAGTTGTCCAAAGAGACAAATTCCATCACTGCAAATAGTTCTTATTCTCTCCTTTTCCTCCCTCAATACCTACATCCCCCATAATTTCAACACACAGCATAAGGTTTCTTCAAATAATATGGCCCTGTCAGAGAAATTAGTTGCAAAAAAAAAAATACCATATCACTGAATTCATCATTTTGCGATCCAAATTTGCTCCCATTAAAGCTCATCTCCAAGTCAACCCCATCATAACCCTGCATGATTACACCCAAATATAGACATTAGTGAAGCAACATAAATAACAACACAAAAAATAAAACTGTAGTTCTACTGTTGCACACACAACAGATTAGTGGGTTGGGCATCAGGATAGTATGACCATAAGTTCAACTAAAAATTAACAACATCAACTTTACATGGAAGCTCATTCTAGATGTACCAAAGATCTAAATTATATTCACATGGAGTAACCACTTCAGGTTCTACAAGCTATGATCTTGTCAGGAACCACATCTTTATGGGGCTTCTGCATAGATGCAAGATATATAAAAACCCAATAAGAACATCATAACAAGGTTAAAGGTTTCATTTAGCAAAATCACATCAGTGTTCAACCCCAAGTTAAGATAAACAAGATATTAATTGTGAAATAAAAGCAATAACGAATATTTTCAGAGGCAATAAAATGCAGAAATGCAAAGGTCAATTTGAAAAGAAAATTTGATGTCTGTTGTCTGCACTGATGACAAGGAAGATATAGACTCAACTTACAAGAATCATAACCATTGCCAAAGATTAATCACAAGGTATTCTTTTTTTAGTAAAAAGGGTAATCTTTTTTTGGCCAAAATAGATGGTTTTTTTGTCAGATACATAAACTCTCAAATGCAATCACTAACACCTGCTTCTTTGTAAAATTTCTGTTCAAAACATATGTTTTGTTCCTTCTATCATTTCGTTTAAAGGAGGAACATAAAATCAACAAATCAATTGAGAACTATAAGGCTCACGAGTCACGATGGAACTGAAATATGGTTTATCTGTATAAAACACCACGAACATGGATAAATTATAGCCAGACAGCAATAAAGAAGCAACAACAAGGTAAAGGGTATGGAAAAAGTTCCTAAGCAAGGCTAAAAAACAATACGAAAGGGAAATAAATTAAAGTGAGAGACAAAAAAAAAAAAAAAAAAAAAAAAAAAAAAAAAAAAAAAAAAAAAAAAAAAAAAAAAA
>PYAF01005492.1:4154059-4186641 GCA_007407185.1 Glycine tomentella
AAAAAAATGATTAAATTGAATTTTTTAAAAGATAAATAACTAAATTGAAAAAAAAAAAACTAAAGAAGCAAATCACTTATTGTTTTCTTTTACTGAAAGTTATCAATTATGTTATTTCGTATGAATTCTTTTTCCTTCTTTTTCCATATAAAAGACATTATGAATGTTCCAAAACTAACTGAAGTTGGAAGAAAACAAATACAAGATTTTGGAAAGTAAATAAATAGCTTGCCAAAAGCAACTTTTTTCTTTTCATAAGTCATTTTGCAAAAACGAATTCATACATTATACATTTTGTCTTAAATAGCAAGATCATATTTTATTTGTAAAATTAAGATTAAATATTGGTCAGATGAGACAATCATAATTTTATAAATGCTGTTGTAGGTTATGTCACT
This sequence comes from Glycine tomentella, assembly GCA_007407185.1. Taxonomy (NCBI): domain Eukaryota; kingdom Viridiplantae; phylum Streptophyta; class Magnoliopsida; order Fabales; family Fabaceae; genus Glycine; species Glycine tomentella. The sequence continues at coordinate 4,154,458 of PYAF01005492.1, forward strand.
AAATAAGTTTTTGGAATAAGTTAGTCTTATATATTTCAAAAAGAAAAAAGACAAGCGAAATTTAAAAAAGAAAAAAAGCAACTATGCCTACAATAAATAAAAAGTTAGACCCTTACCCGATGATTTGAAAAATAAGTTTAATTTATTTAGACAAAACTCAACCTAATCTAATCCAGAAAATCGTCGCTTCCTCCGTTCATTGAACTATTAGCAGTGCGTGTTAAAGAGTGAAGAAATGCCAGTGTAAGAAAAAAATAGTTACTATGGAAAGAACTTACTCTAGGAAATCTAAAGCTCTATTCATTGGACTCTTGAAAGAAGAGTTAATCAAAATATCAAAGCAAAAGGAGGCACAGCACGCACGAAAATGAAGATGACAAGATGCAGGGGAGCAAAAGGAGGCGCAGCACAAAAAAATGAAGATGCAAGATGAAGGATTGAAGGGAGCGTACAAGGCTGGAGGCAGCAGCATGAAGATGCAAAATGAAGGACAGCGTAAAAGTAGCCTTATATATAGATAGGATTAGGGTTTTTTAATATTTGGGCCCAATCTATCAACACATTTTTGCTTTCTGCACTTACTTTTTTACTTAATGTAATCCTTCTGGCTATTTTTTATATTAAAAATTGAACTTTTATTTTAATTTAAATAATTACTACTTACACTATCTTTTTTATTAATACACTTTACTTATATTATCGACTTTAATACTTCAATTATTATTTTGAATTTTTTAATCAAATAATATTATTTATATACTTATATATAATATAATTTTAAATTTTAATATATACCGATTCAAACTGGTTCAATTACTGACCCACCGATTGAATCATTGAACCATTGACCCACTATCTCGACCGATTCAATGACCGAACCGGTTTTAATAACACTGCAACGTTGTGTTAATTTAATTTTTGTTTATGAAAGTAATTTGTTACCGTTAAACGTAAAAAAAGTAGTAGTATGAAAATGCTGCTTAGAGGGTGAAACACTATTTCTTCTCGAGTAAGGTTTGGATGAGATTAATTTACAAATATGACCCTTAAGATTCCTAAACCCAAAAACTTGTACGATTCTTGTCGTTCGTAGTTTCCCAGTTCCACAGCGTTCCTGGAAACAAACCAGAGACTAAGAAAGAGTGGTTACCTGAAATTGAATTCAATGGCGACGAGAAATCGAACAATAGAGTTTAGAAAACACAGAGACGCCGTGAAGAGCGTGCGCGCTCCTCTCTCCTCCTCGGCATCAGCCTCCACCGGCCCCGTCATCGAAATGGTTACCACTTCGCTTCTTCCTCCCAATCGATCCTCCTCCTATGCTCCTCTAAGCACACAGGAACCTGGTCCATCCACTTCTAGGTTTTCCTTTTCCTCAATTCACATTCCTTTCTGCGCTTTAATTTCATTTATATGCATAATAGCGATTAACTAGGAGATATAAGATTTGTTTAGCGGTGAAGAGAGAAGGGAGAAGGGAAGGGGGAGACATCGTGGTTTCGAATCCTTCTGCTAACAAAAATTAACAATTAACATTTGGCTCTGGAAAAACTAAAATAATAATAATAATAATAATAATAATAATAATAATAATAATAATAATAATAATAGCGCGCCCTAAACTATGTTTTGAACATTGTTGGACTTAATTGTTAATGCCTTTAAAATGTGAATTCTGAACTCGGCGCAATCGTCCATGTTGTGTGTTAGGGATGCGTTTACTGTGGGGTTGCCGCCATCTTGGGTGGATGATTCTGAAGAAATAGCTACGAACATACAACGTGCTAGGGTTAAAATTTCCGAGTTAACCAAAGCTCATGCGAAGGCTTTGATGCCATCCTTTGGGGATGGCAAAGAGGATCAGCGTCATATTGAGACTCTCACCCAGGAAATTACGTCTCTCCTCAGAAAATCTGAAGTGCGGCTCAAAAGACTTTCTGCTGCTGCTGGATCTTCTGAGGATTCTAATGTTAGGAAAAATGTACAGGTAATTTTGTTATAAAAATGTTTTATACTATCAATCTATCATATGCAATGCTGATTAATTTGTTTAGGCTTTACCTTTTTCTTCAGTTGAGGTTGACTATTATTTGACTTATTGTTCTTAAGGTTGATATAGGTTCCTTCTCCAATTATTTGTTTTGGGTTCAAAATAGAAAGTAATAGGTAGGTTAGTGGATAATCTAAGTGCAGTTTGCTCTTAATCAGTTCAGGACTCTGGAGATTGTCCCAAAGATTTATGACCTATTGCATTAAGTTTTTCTTCATTTCAACTATGATTATCTGACCTTATTGTTAAATTGTAGCTTTAGCCTCTCCCATCCATTAAAAGCCCAATTGCCCCTTTTCTCATTTCTCCTTGTTTTTAATGTATTTCTGTATGTGAGTTTATATCCTATCCTCATTTGGATTTTGTCGTTTAAGGGTGTGTTTGAGAGTTAGAAGCTAATGGAAAGGACGGGAAAATGTAGGGTAAACCCTTATTTTTGTTTGGATGTTACTAATTCACAAGGCAAAAGAAATAGAGGGATAGTTAATTTAAAAGATCAACAAATATAAATTTACTATCACGCACCTCTATTTTTGAAAAAAAAAGTAAATTAATTTAATATACTTTTTTGACCAACCCGTCCTCCAATTTAGGGGAACCCAGAAAAGTAAGGGAGGGTTTATGAAAAATCCCCATTCCCTTCCCTCCTTTTAGAATACCCCCAAACAAGAGAATGACAAATCATAAGCCTTTCCCTTCCCTCTCTTTCCCTCTTATAATCCCTCATCCAAATATACCACTGGTTTCATTACAATGATTTTATGTCATTTCTTTGAAATAGTTCTTTGGCGAAAAGTGGTTTGTAAATAGACAAGAATTTACTTCCATCTTGGTTACTTGCTTCAAATTTTAGGCAATTTATGATATGCCAGTTCTTGCTTTTATCTTGAGATTGGTATGACTAACTTTTTTCTATCTATTTTGGCAGCGTTCCCTTGCTACAGATCTTCAGAACCTGTCAATGGATCTCCGGCGAAAACAGTCAGCATATTTGAAACGTTTGCAGCAGCAACAAGAGGTTGCAACTTTTCATGTGTAGCTAATTTTTCCACTCCAAAATCTTATATATTCAAATGCTTCAACTTATGGTCATACTATCTTGATGCCCAACCCACTAGTCTGTTGTGTGTGCAATAGTGGAACTACAGTTTTATTTTTTGTGTTGTTATTTATGTTGCTTCACTAATGTCTATATTTGGGTGTAATCATGCAGGGTTATGATGGGGTTGACTTGGAGATGAGCTTTAATGGGAGCAAATTTGGATCCCAAAATGATGAATTCAGTGATATGGTATTTTTTTTTTGCAACTAATTTCTCTGACAGGGCCATATTATTTGAAGAAACCTTATGCTGTGTGTTGAAATTATGGGGATGTAAGTATTGAGGGAGGAAAAGTATAGAATAAGAACTAGTTGCAGTGATGGAATTTGTCTCTTTGGACAACTATTTCTATCCTTACAATGAAGCTGACAGTTTAAAAAGGGCATTAAATGCTATGAAATGTTTACTTTACATTCTTTTTCATCCTGGATGAAGTTTTATCCAAAGAAAGAGATAATGATATTTGGTATTTGATTAACTCCAGGGTTTTAGTGAAGAGCAAATGACAAAGCTAAAGAGAAGTGAGCAGTTCTCAGAGGAAAGGGAAAGAGAGATTGAACAGGCAATTTGAAGGCATTTGGTTTTTGCTTGAACACAAATTACTTTCTGTACCTTGTCTGACTAAGTAAAATTTGCTGTAGGTTGTCAAATCAGTACACGAGCTTGCTCAAATTATGAAGGATCTCTCTGTCCTTGTGATAGACCAGGTGAATGCCCCACCCTTGTATAAGATAGATTTTTAAAATGAAAGGTGACTTAGGAAGCTGGTATTCCTGCAGGGAACAATTGTGGATAGAATTGACTACAACATTCAGAGTGTTTCTACATCCGTTGAAGAGGGACTTAAGCAGTTGCAAAAGGTTCTGTTTTCTCTCATGCTCCTTACTTGCATAGAGACTTTGCTCAGTCTTTATGATCGCAAATTGGAGCACCTTTCTTTTGGAATTTTTTAGCTGTTATCATCATTTTAAACATGTACTTGTGTACTACAGGCAGAGAGAACACAGAAAAAAGGAGGGATGGTTATGTGTGCAACAACGCTTGTTATAATGTGCTTTGTCATGCTAGTTCTCTTTATACTCAAGGAGATCCTCTTCTAGTCATTACTGAGCACTTTACTGGCCGGCATCATGTTAATTCTTCCGTTCGATGTGAATCAAAATTGTATTCTGTATAAAGAAGACAAGTATCATTGGCACTATGATAATGCACTTCAGGTATGGGGATTTGCTTTTGAAGTTCCTTGGGCTAAAATGATTGGCTCCTTATCGAGAGGCAAATTGGGGATGGCACTGTACAGCATCCCTTCGTGCAAACATTGGTATTAGTTTAACAAATCCTGTAAAGAGGGATTTTCAGCAAGTTCATCTCGCACTGACCAATTTTTTAAGAAAAAAAGAAAGTAGTGCTAGATAGACATAATTTCGTGTTCAAAGATAGATCCTGGATAAAGACGAAGTAGAAGGGCAACTTGTTGTATACATCCCAAGAGTCATCAAACACGTTGATATTTTGTAAAACTGTGTTTTTTTTTTCCTTTCTATTTACCACTTTACATGAAAGCACGTTTTCTACCATTGTTTATATATTCCGCTACTAGGAAAGAAAAAAAAATCAAAATTGTTGTGTGGTTCAGCCTTATTTTCAGCTAGCATTGATGAGGTTTATCTTTTATCAGAGGATTTTACTGCAACAAAGTTGAACATTGATTTTATTCATGGTGCAATTTTTGTCCTTTCACCCTCTTCCAAGTTCCAACCCTTGGTCCACGTGCTTTGCAAATAGATCTGACCATAACTATATATAATCTCATAATTTATGAAATATTAAATGTTAGTGAAATTCAAATTGAAAAATGCTATTTGTACAATAAATCTATAAAGAGGAGAGAGAAATAGAGAAAATGAGAGAGGAGAGATCAAAATCTCCATTCTAAATGTGGTGTTTTATGTATTTTTTAAAGTGAAAAAGTGAATACACTTATGATTTTTTTAATCTAACTAAATTGAAGAAAATAGCTTTTTTTTTTTACTTTCTATTTTTAATCCTAAACAAATGATAGTATAATATTACTTTTTTCAGAATTCTATTTTTTTGTCTTTCTTTTTTTATTTGGTTAAATTATTCACTTGATTTACTAAGACGTTGTTCGAGTAAGTGGAAACAAATTTATATATCTTAAAATAAAGGCTTAAGTTTAAATTTTGCGAGAGAAAAAATGTGATGAAAATGAGTTATTTATTGAAAGTGATCAATAATTGTTTTGGAGAAATTGTTATTAATTATTATCATATGATTAATTAATGACATTTTCTCATTTTTTATGTAATTAAAAACATTCATTAGTCTATAAATTATTTTTAATGTGAGATTATTTTAGTTTAATAAGAGGTCTCGTATTAAAGAAAAAAAATTAATGTTCATAATAATATTATTTATCTCGAACAAGATTGTCCCTTAGTAAAAAATATATGTGATGTAAACTAACCAAATATGTTTCTTGGATTTTTATTACAACAATATTCTTTTATTTGATTAAAAATATTCCATTCAAATTTTAAAATTTTCTGGCTCCACATTTTTCTTCTCTCTCTCAGCCGCCAACGAGAACCTCAATTAACTCTCATACGGACCAGATCTATCGACCGTTGCATTTATGCCTGAAAATGTGGACGTTTCGTCACTTTCAAAATCGACCGTTGCTCCTTTTAGGTACTTACTACATCTACTTCTTCTTCCTACTCACGCTCACTTCAAATTTCCCTTCCTTCAATTCACATCCTTATGGCCCATTGACGATATTCGTTTTCTCATCACTCTTTCCTTAATCATTCGCACCTTCTGTTTCTGCATTCTATTTCTAGTAACATGGTGAAAACGGCGCCGTCCCCTTCTTCTTCTCCGGCGACCATAACGGTGTCGTCCGGAGGACGACGCCGCAGCATGGGTCTAACCAGTCCTATTTCACGGGCCTCCGTCTCCGCAAACAACCCCGCTTCCCCTCTCAGAGCTTCCGGCGGCGGAAGGCAGCTCTCAGGAGGCGGCGCGTCCAAAGACGGCGGCATCGAAGAAAGCAACACCGAATACGTGTCGTACACCGTCCACATCCCTCCGACGCCGGACCGCAGGCCGCTGACGGCATCGGACGACGGAAAGAGCAGCACGAGCTTCATCTCCGGCACGATCTTCACGGGAGGGTACAACTCCGTGACGCGCGGCCACGTCATGGAGTGCTCGATGGAGAGCGACGCCCAGGCGAAAACGTCGTCGTCGTCGGTTTGCGGAATGAAAGGCTGCGACGAAGAAGCGATAAAGGGAAGGCTGTGTGGTGGGCCGTGCGAGTGCGGGTTCAAGATCTGCAGAGACTGCTACTTGGAGTGTGGTGGGAAGAACGGTGGAGGAAAGTGTCCTGGGTGCAAAGAGCCCTATAAGTATGTGAGTGATGATGATGATGATGATGAAGATGATGAGGAAGAGGACGAGGAGAGGTCTGAGGGTGAGGACCAGCCTCTTCCTCTGCCTTCCATGGCAGAGTTTAAGTTGGATAAGAGGCTTTCTGTTGTGAAGTCATTCAAGGCGCAGAATCATCCTCCTGACTTTGACCACACGAGATGGCTATTTGAGACGAAGGGGACTTATGGCTATGGAAACGCTGTGTGGCCTAAAGATGGGTATGGTGCTAATGGGTTCGATCCCCCTCCGGAGTTTGGAGAGAAGGCTAGGAGACCTTTGACTAGGAAGGTTGGAGTTTCAGCTGCTATTATCAGCCCTTATAGGTCAGTCACTTCAAATCTAAAAATCTTTTCTTTTCTTCACTCTCTCTTTTTGGGTGTTTTTCAGTCAAGAGCCAAAGACTAATAACCCATATCTACATTAAAAGTCTTTTTCAATTGAAAACCCCAAAAATCTTGATTGTTTTAGGCAAAATTATTGTCACTGTTTTTTAGGACCTTAATAATTCTTTCATACAGACAGGTTTGGGATTGGGATCAAATTCTGTCTATATGCTTAAGATATATATAGTTATATGTTCTGTTGATTGCACTGCTTTTTTTTTTTAAATCTTGATTCTTTCATGGTTGATGGTTATATGCATGGACAATGTTTCAATGTTATGGTTCTTTCATGCATTCATTGTATATTTACTTTATAACATTCACTCTAATTGGGTGATAGTGATTGTCTCATGTTTAACATATACCAACTTATTGCTATATTTAGTAGTTGCCTATTTTGGGAGATGCATAGACTAGTTTCTAATTCTTTTGTTCAGGTTGATTATTCTGCTGCGTCTTGCTGCCTTGGGTTTATTTCTTACGTGGAGGGTTAGACACCCAAACCATGAAGCAATTTGGCTGTGGGCGATGTCAATTACCTGTGAGCTATGGTTTGCTTTTTCGTGGATTCTTGATCAGCTTCCTAAGCTTTGTCCTGTGAACAGAGACACTGATCTCTCTGTTCTTAAAGGGAGGTTTGAGTCTCCAAACCTGCGAAACCCGAAAGGGAGGTCTGATCTACCAGGAATTGACGTGTTTGTTTCCACGGCAGACCCTGAAAAGGAACCTCCTCTTGTCACCGCCAATACCATTCTCTCGATCCTTGCAGTTGATTATCCAGTGGAGAAGGTCGCTTGTTACTTGTCTGATGATGGTGGAGCTTTGTTGACATTTGAAGCCCTTGCTGAGACTGCTAGCTTTGCTAGAATTTGGGTTCCTTTCTGTAGAAAGCACCACATAGAGCCGCGAAACCCTGAAGCGTATTTTGGACAGAAGCGTGATTTTCTCAAGAACAAGGTCCGGTTGGACTTTGTGAGAGAGAGGAGAAGGGTGAAGAGGGAGTATGATGAGTTCAAAGTGAGGATAAACTCCTTGCCTGAATCCATAAGGAGAAGATCTGATGCTTACAATGCTCATGAGGAGCTACGAGCCAAGAAGAAACAGATGGAAGCAGGTTCCAATGTCTCTGAACCCATTGAAATTCCTAAAGCTACATGGATGTCCGATGGTTCTCATTGGCCAGGAACTTGGGCTTCAGCAGAACAAGACCACTCAAGAGGGGACCATGCTGGTATAATTCAGGTAACTTCTTCAATACTTTTCAATTTTGTGTGTGTGTGTGTGTAACAAAATAAAAGGTTTAAAGATGTGTTTAGTTCATATGTTTAATAAATGACTTGGTTTTAGTTTCTCACTACAAATTTTTTGGTCACTGATGTGAGACTAAACTCAAATGAAATAAAGATTTATGTAGAGATTAAACCTTGTGAGTAGTGACGTTTCTATGGACCAAAAACATATTTAATTTAACCTTTGGATTTTAATGTTGTCCTATCTTGAATAGTAGATAGGACACTCGAAACATTGAGTTTTCATGATGTTTGTGCAGGCAATGTTAGCTCCACCAAATGCAGAACTAGAATTTGGTACAGAAGCTGACGGGGAGAACTTGATTGACACAACAGATGTTGATATTAGGCTTCCCATGCTTGTTTATGTGTCGCGTGAGAAGAGGCCGGGGTATGATCACAACAAGAAGGCAGGAGCAATGAATGCTCTTGTTCGCACTAGTGCCATCATGTCCAATGGACCATTCATTCTGAATCTCGACTGCGATCACTACATCTACAACTCCTTGGCCATGAGGGAAGGCATGTGCTTTATGCTTGACAGGGGTGGTGATAGGATATGCTACGTTCAGTTCCCTCAAAGGTTTGAGGGCATTGACCCCAGTGACCGATATGCAAACCACAACACAGTGTTCTTTGATGTGAGCATGAGAGCTCTTGATGGCTTACAAGGCCCCATGTACGTGGGAACGGGTTGCATATTCAGAAGAACAGCTCTCTATGGATTTAGTCCTCCAAGAGCCACAGAACACCATGGCTGGTTAGGCAGGAGGAAAATCAAGTTGTTTTTGAGAAAGCCAAAGGTGTCAAAAAGGGAAGTGGATGAAGTTTGTCTGCCAATACATGGTGATCACAACGATGATGATGCAGACATAGAGTCCTTGCTTCTTCCCAGAAGGTTTGGGAACTCTACTTCTCTTGCTGCATCCATTCCTGTGGCGGAATACCAGGGAAGGTTGCTTCAAGATTTGCAAGGAAAGGGAACACAAGGAAGGCCAGCTGGTTCTCTTGCCGTGCCTCGCGAGCCATTGGATGCAGCCACTGTTGCTGAGGCAATAAGTGTGATATCTTGTTTCTATGAGGATAAAACTGAATGGGGCAAACGAGTGGGGTGGATATATGGTTCAGTTACAGAAGATGTTGTCACTGGTTACAGAATGCACAATAGGGGTTGGAGATCAGTGTACTGTGTGACAAAAAGGGATGCCTTTAGAGGAACAGCTCCAATCAATTTGACAGATAGGCTCCACCAAGTGCTTCGATGGGCAACAGGTTCTGTTGAGATTTTCTTCTCAAGGAACAATGCATTATTGGCAAGTCCTAGAATGAAGTTCCTGCAGAGGGTGGCATATTTCAATGTAGGAATGTACCCTTTCACTTCAATGTTTTTGATCGTCTATTGCTTTCTACCAGCAGTGTCACTATTTTCGGGACAGTTTATAGTCCAATCCCTCAGTGCAACTTTCCTAGTGTTCTTGCTAGGCATCACAATTACACTGTGCTTGCTTGCACTGCTAGAGATCAAGTGGTCAGGAATCACTCTTCATGATTGGTGGCGAAATGAACAGTTCTGGTTGATTGGTGGAACAAGTGCTCACCCTGCTGCTGTTTTACAAGGATTGTTGAAGGTCATAGCAGGAGTGGACATATCATTCACTCTGACCTCAAAGTCAGCCACCCCAGAAGATGGAGATGATGAGTTTGCTGATCTTTATGAAGTGAAGTGGAGTTTTCTAATGGTCCCTCCAATTACTATTATGATGGTGAATTCCATTGCTATTGCTGTAGGGGTAGCCAGGACTTTGTACAGTCCATTTCCACAATGGAGCAGACTTGTAGGAGGGGTGTTTTTCAGCTTTTGGGTATTGTGTCATCTTTACCCCTTTGCAAAGGGTCTCATGGGAAGAAGAGGGAAGGTTCCTACCATCATCTATGTTTGGTCTGGATTGCTCTCTATCATTATCTCTTTGCTTTGGGTGTACATAAACCCTCCTTCAGGAAGAACACAAGATTATATGAATTTCCAATTCCCTTGAGTTTGAGGTAGATGAAGTTCCCTCTGCCTCATCTTGTAGTAGTAGTAATGTGGCTGTGTTGTACTAGATTAAAGTCAATTGTGATTATATCTTACTTTCTATTATGTGTGGGTATCTGTCATTTGTATCAATCATACTGTAGCTATTAGTTCAATTTTATTGTTAAAATATGTAGCTATCAGTTCAATTTTATTGTTAAAATCTCAAATGGCTGAGATAATATGACTCCCTCCTCTTCGTCTAAAGATGTGTTCGAGCAATCATTTGTGTCTACGTTATTATTGTAAAAGTCCAAAATTCTACAAGAAATGTGCCATATTGTCTACTGAGACGCATGAATGAATTATTAATTTGTCGATCTCTCCCCTATTTCTTACAAAAAAAAAGTTTTATAAGCAAAAAGATTATTATAGCAAGTAAAGTAGAAATTAAGGGTGTGATTAGTATAAGCTAAAACGCTTGGAGCCAATAAACTTTTAAGTTAGCCAATTGAATTAATATATATATATATATATATTATGTTACGAGATTTCTCCTCCAGGTTTAAATTTTTTGAATTACCATTAATATTTATAAGTTCATCTTTAGATATGCAGTATGGCTTGTTATCATTAATTGGAATTAAACTGACAAAAGGCTGGAAAAGTTAAGGAAATTATAAGTGTTAAAATGAAAATTGACAGAGAAGTTATTAGACAGAACGTGACATCATTTAGAATAACAATGTTGGAAAAATGGTTTTTAAAATGAAAAAAGGTAAAAGAAAATAACTCTAAGAAAATATAAGTGTAATACACTATTTATTCGAGAGATTTGTCAAATATTATCTGTGATCTTATTTATAAGAAAAAGTTACAGTGTATCACATTATAACTTATTTCTTATAAATAGGACCAGAGTTAATAACTCTAAAAATGTTGAAATTTAAGTTGGCATGTTGCATAATAAATTAAAGAGCGTAAAGAGATAAAGTTTAAAGTAAATGAGTTTAAAATAAGAAAGAAATATAAGTTGCAATAAATATAAAGAGTGTGTTGTAATCGAAATCCAAATTTTTGGTAACCTTAATTGATAGGCCCAAAGTAGTGAATATTGAATTGGAAAATGGGCCGAAAAAATATTTGAGCCCAATAGATATTTTCGGTGATTTAGAAAAAAGGACGCTGAAATTATAGAAAACTTGGTCAAAGCGGATAAGGAAGTGGCGGTTTGTGGAAGCCTAAAATCTAGGATTAGGAGTGCATGAAAATAATGGAAGTAATGCCCTAGATAATGGAAGTAATCTGATTGATTCAGTGGTTATTTTTTTTTTTTTTTTTATAAGATTTGAAACAAGACCTTCAATCAAATTAAAATCAATATTATCTCTTTATTGAACTTTATCTTATCAAATATACTGCTTTATTGTCTTTAAGTTTTCTTTTATGGTGTTTTTACACTTATTCTCTTTCACCAACACTAAACACTTTCTCTAATAGTTTGGGAATCCATAATTGAGGAGCGAATTTCTCTTCTGAACGTCAATTGCCTGATCTTCATTTTAGAATTCTGTTGAAACTTTTAGTCATTCAATCAGTTAATTTTCAGCGACTACATAGTGTTGGAAAATAAAGCTTGCAAATAATGTGCTTTGAAATTAAAGGAGCAAGAACATAAATGTCAAGAAATAATAAACTTATACAAAGGTTAAAAACTTGGTGAATAGTAGAAAGGTAAAATGGTGAAATTGAAATGGAATGGAAGTCTAAAATATTTCCTACCAAATTTAAAATAAAATAAAATAATATATAGTTAAAAATGTTAAAAATTGGTGATATTAATTATTAGTATGGTAATATTATTTAATACTTTTAAATACTATTGAATATTAGCATTGTCATATTAATCCATTGTCAATGTCTTAAAGTATATGCTAAAATAATAAAATAATTAATGTGAATTTGTTATGATTAAAATAAATAGTATAATATAAAAAAATATAATAAAAAATATATAACTTATGTAATAAAGCATAAAAGTAAGTTTAATATATATTTTAAGGATAAAAAAATAATAAGTTAGAAGTTAAAACACTAGTTGAAATAAGATCTCACAAAATGCTACAAATAACATTTTTATTATTATCAAACATTACTAGTGTAGTCAATTCATTTTTCAACTAGTAAAATAAAATTAGAATTTTAAAAATCATTTAAATTTGAGCTGAATTAATCATTTAAAATAAAATCCTTTAAAATGAGAAATTTGATCAAGAAAGTGGTTTGTTAACAAATAAATTTGATCGTGGCCACAAAAGAGAGAAGATACGGTTTGAAAAATCAATATAATGTTTGTCGAGTTCTATTTCTCAAGAAAGCCAGCTTGCATAAGAACAAGAGTCCACCGACAGCTTACCACATTAGAATTTTGATAAATACTGTATTATTTTATTTTTTTTTTCATTTCTGATGTAGTCTTTTTGACGCCTAATTGGTACAAAGACCTATTGATCATTGGCCAAGACAAAATGTTCATCTCTAGTGCCGAAAATGAAATTGTGTTGGCACTTTGTCACATCAATATCGCCCTTTGATATGACAGCTGAACAACAGGGAAGGGAAGTCAATACCGTAACCGTATGCACAGTATGCATCCTAAGGAGATAGCGACCAAATTTTATCAAAATTAATCCCAAGTTCATTAACATGAATGACCTACCTTTAGCGTATATAAACACATCAAATTCTTATTTTAAGAATTTTTTTTCATGCTGATTTGGAAAAGGTTTCCTCATATGCGGAGGTGATCCAATCTAGAGTATTGAAGTGAGTTGTCTTGTCATTTTAGGTCAATGAGTTTATTATTTATCATTACTAATTGAGTGTTTCTCCATTACTCATGGGTCGAGTCATTATGATTATCAAAATGTTTCATCGTATCGTGATGATTTCGACACATAATTGTGTCTATGATATTTTATGATGCGATCACCTTAAAAGATGATTGGATTGGACATAATATAATAAGATAGTGATCAGACTAAGACCTTGTAAGGTGACTTGTGGATCAGAATATGATCCAATCTAGGAGGGTATACAGTCCCCCAGCCTCAAACTCGAGGTGTGTAAAGACTAAATGCGTTAGGATTGGAATACGATCCGATCGAAGAGATATACATTATCTTAGCCTTAACACGAGATATGTAGAGATTAAATGTATACGGATCAAAGTACTCTCCCATATGGAGAGATACACAACTCCCTAACCTCATGGCTCCAACATGAAATGCATAAAAGACTAAATTGTAGAATCCGATCTTGGAAATAGACTGATATATGAGCCCATGCCATAGTGGTAAGAGTCAAGAAGTGTGAATAAAATCAGAAAATAAGACCTTGAAAAAAGTCATTTAAAAATCGATAAGGCGGTTAACTGTCCTGTGTTCGGCCTCATCTAATGTCCCCCTCATATGTTTATCTCCACATTCTATACCGTCCAAAACACGTAGATATCAAACCAAAAATTTGTATTTGTATTAACTTTTTGATTATCAAAGATGTCAATGTAAAAAAAAAAGCCCGATCATTCATCGTTTGCCTATAGCTTCAGCTCCATCCATTGACATGTCCTAACCCTTTTATTAGTATAGTACATTATCCTAAACCCAACAAAACACCGGAGACTTTATAGTTTATTCCCCACTTTAATTTACTACCCAATTATTATGTAGCAACAGCTAGCAAGGCTAAAGGCCAACGACAGCTCATATGCATAAATCTAGAACACTAATAACAGTATTTTAGACTATATAACTTGTGATAAAACTATGTATGGATCAAAAAACTTTTTAGCAGTTTAACTTGAAAGTTTAGTACATACAGCCAGAAAATCTTCGTAATAAAGAATTTCTAAATGTTAAAATTCTTAAACCTTTTATCCTCGTCAAAGAGGATAAAAAAGGCACTCAAAGCTTACCGATTACTATTTACAAGTACTGGGAGCGATGGCTCCTGCTTTGCTGTTTACACAATTAAAAAAAGGTTGTTCGGACTGTGGACAGCAACCGCAACGAGAAATCGAGAATTGGACCCAAAAACATCTCAGTTGAGGAAACGTTTGAAAGCAACAACGAAATCTGGACCCCTCATCCAATAGTAGCAGAAGTAACCATTGATCTTGAGTTGCTACAATCCTAGCTATCACAATCTTTTATATTTATTAAATTGAGCTATCCAAAAGTGTCAGGATTCAGGAATAGGATCCCCCAAACCACATCCCAGTTTCATTAATTGTAGGGTAGAAAATATGGCAGGCGTAAATGATGGAAGAGAGAACAGAACACAGATAATTGCCAGCGATGCAAAGGACAAAGCGAGAGTGACAAGCAATGAAAAAGAAGGCATAGTTTGAAAGATAGCTAAAAATGTTCCGCCACTGCCACCGAAGCAACGTTAAGATGCCAACACAATCCAGAGGCTCGTTGGATTGTTCTCATACCTCATTCACCTGAACTTTCCTTTTGCCAACACATCAAATAAAAGTGAACACGATCAACTGCAAACACATCTATCGTTAGATTCGCGAATGCAGTAAAGGTCATTCAGACCCACTAGAAATTTCCCAGCATCAACTACTCACTCGAACATCGGCCAAAACGGTACTAACAATAACTTTTACAAAATAGACACCTAAATCTAATTATGACGGGTTCAACATATATAAACTACGAATTATACTTATTACCAGCTAGTATTGATGGTTACCAGCTAGTATTGATGGTTATATAAGGTTAAAATTTATAATAAAAAATTAACTTAATAAATATATCTTAATTCGATAATATTTTATTTATATATAAGGTTAAAATTAATATATTATGTCTACTTCTATCTCACGTATTATTAACTGTCAAGTATTAATGGATTCAAGTTTTTCTTTTTTTCTTTTTAGTTCTCAAACGTATTTCTTTTTTGAAACAGTCCTATTTTTATTTTTTTTTGAGAAGGAAACAATCCTATTTGAACACTATAAATTATCAAACACAGATATTTTTTCTAACAATGTTTCAAACCTTCATTCATCATATTATTATTGGATACTAGCCCAGTTCATGCTTCAGACCTAAATACCACCGATTACTAATTAATTACTAATAACACAATAAATGGATAATACACCATTTTATATACAACAAGAAATTAGAAAATCCGCTTTCTTTTCTTTTTCTTTTATTTTCAAATCAGGAATGACAGGAAAATAATAGAATAGAAATGAAATACAAATTTTACTGAGAAAAAGTTTAGGGAGAAGAAATAGACGAATAATATCTAGAAATAAAGCATAAAGAAATTGAATTAAATGAGAGCGAAGAAAATGTATGTATCTAGAAGGCAGCAAGAATTATTACTCAATTAGTTAAGACGAAGAGTGTGCATACAAATCAAAGGGAGCCCATAGAGAATCCAGAGGACAGGGGCGTTTGGAACTTAAACGGATCCATGGCTTCCCACTACCAGACCAATGCAACAAACTAACCGGACCAGGATGCAAGTCACGGCAACTACCCTTCACGTTATCCCCGCCCAAACCATGCTGGTTCCACCGGTGCTCAATGGGCGCCACGTGTCCCGCGAACACCAGCAAAAACGGCGGCAGAGAACCAAGCTCGTATATCCTATCACTCTTCTGAATCTCCATCCACCTCTCGATTCTCTTCGTGTACCCTTTCTTCCTCCACTTCACCAGATCCATCACCATCACCCCCGTGTTGAAGTAGCACGCCCTCCGCTGCGCGAACGTCCCCGACAACCTCGGCTCCGACCAGAACCCCGCCGTGAAATACTTCGTGAAGTTCGCGTGGCAGTACTCCGGCGCGCCGATGGCTCGTGAGTCCAGATTCGCGCTCCACAGTTTCGCCACGTCATCCACCACCACCAGATCGGAGTCCAAGTAGATCACCCTCTCCACGCAACTCTCCAGAAGGTCAACGAGGTAATTTCTCGCGTAATTGAGAGGCTGCTCCAGCGCCTGCCGCACGGAGGAGGAGATCAAGTGAGCGACGATGTTCGGGTCGAAGTAATAGACGTTGAACTTCAAGTTAGGGAACGTGGATTCAACTAGGGTTTGGAGGTTGGTGTCGGAGACGAGGAAATGGAAGAAGATGTTCTCCGGGCAGAGGGAGTTGTGGAGGATGGAGTGCACGGCGGCGATTGAGCCGCGGAGGTAGTCGGCGTCGAGGGTTATGGCCACGTGGACCAAGGAAGGGTCGCAGACGGTGGTGGTTTCGCCGGAAATTGAACCGCATTCGGCGGCATTGCGGAACGGAGGGGCTTTCCGGAAGGAAAACCGGTGGGAGGATCGAATGGCTTCGGATTGGAAGGAGGGGGAGAGAATGACAAGAACAATCACGAACATTGCGGCGGAGAAAAACGCCGAGAATCTCGTTATCCGCAACATTTTTTTCAGTTATTTTTTTTTTTTTTGCCCCCCTCCTCCTTTAGCGTTTCGAAACGGTGTTTTTTGTGATGCGTTTTGAGTGTGGATCAGAGTAGGGATGCCGTGGGGGCGAAGCGAGTTGGGGGAGAGGAATCCATGGGGTTCGGTGCTGACGTGCGCACCCTGGCGCTTTCTAATCTTCCTCTGTTTCTGTTGAAACCATGTTTTATTCCCCCTCCGATGCCTCTCACTGCTACGACTAATCTGTGTTGCTCTTTGACAATGTTGGAACGGAAATGGGGCGATAAGGCAGGGAGTGGCGCAGAAAGGGTGCGTTTTCTTTCCAGCTTGGCGATTACGGTTTCCACTTTCCACCACTGAAATGCACTGCACGGTTCCCAAACTATTATTCTTATTTGCAAGGGGCTCATTTATAATCTGCTACTTTATTGTTGATTAGTAATTGGTAACTAAATTAAATCCGAATATTAACATTTTTTTTTTCTTTCAAAAGCTGCAACTTACAAATAACAGCTGTGGTTATCTTTTAAAGAATTGACTATATTGTCCCCCGCGAGTGCGCATACCATTTTCAAACCCCGTGTTTTAATCTCGCTGCGGTAGTGGATTATACGAATATAAAAAAAACAAAAAATTGAATCAATTTTTTGGTATACATATTTCTTTTTTCATTTTATCCCTAAAATTATTTTTTTAATTTTTTTTCTATCCTTATAATTACTTTCTCCAACCAACCTACATCCCACTCACATCTTAAAAATTATCCAATATTATTTTTATTTTTCAAAAAAAATTAAAAAGGACATGGTGTGTCTTTTCCCCTTAGTTTTAATAAAGATTTCAATATAAATTTAATGTTAAAACCAATTTAAACATACATTTTAGTAATTACATTTAATAGTTAGTCTTTTTTTATACTTAACTTTCGAAAAAGTAAGACCCAAAATCTTATTGGGTTGGGAGTTGTTTCTTTTTTTAGAAAAAAAACATTAGGACCTAGTTATATAATCCTTAAAAAAGGATCCATAAAAGAAAAATCCTTAGAAAGGAAATTTGTTCTCAAGATTCATAATTTTATTACAACTCATAAAGAATCAAATCTGTCAACCTTACTAAGTTACTATGCTGCTAAATCTACAAGACTATCGAGCAATCTAAACTCTACCATCTCCCTTGTTCTCAACTCTTGGCAAAGGGTGTTTAGACAATATGTAGAGGATTGGTTTGAGGGCTTCATAAGGATGTAGAAAAGAGTTACCCACATATATGAGAAGAGGTAAAAAGACTAAGAATCAAATAGTGAGTTTGGAAGTTAAGGTCTCTTTTAGGACGAAATTTACAGTGCAAGAGCAATATAGGTCTTGCATCATGCGTGAGTAATAAAGATCGTTAGATATTGAAAGTGAATATATGACGAATATGAAATTGATTAATATAATGGTTTCGTATGTGTTTGAACATGGCTAAATTTAAAACAAAAATAACATACTTGGCTGGTTCACACAACACCATCACTGGAACCTCAACGAACATCATAACACGACCGTTGACCAACTATGAGATCATATAATGTCAACAAGGGTTTGAACAAATTTACCAAATGTAACAAACACAACAACTGAATTACCATAATGTTAAAATATTAGTTGTACACACCAATGAACAGTAGCAACTCCAGTTAAACACAAACTCACACCACTGTCAACTACGACGTCGAAGATGCGAAAAACATCAACGATGTAGAGCAACCTCAACTGGTGTAATCAAAATGCGATCGGAGCCATCACGACAGATCTACCATGATATCGAACGCAATCAGATTTTTGACCAACAACAAGAACCGAATTGATTAGGTTAACGCATACCAATTTCGGCAATGGTGCTACGAAAGGGTAAAGTCATAACCTGATGTCCCGACTTGCATCTCTATGAACATTAAAACCAAGGACGCGTGGTGTTAAGTTTTTTCCATAAAAAGTATCGTGAAAGTAAAACTTTCACTCAACTTTTTGGACGAGGGCAAGCATGTGACTTTTAAGCATGTTCAGATACATATGGAACCATTATATTGATCAATTTCTCATCCATTAGATATTCACCTACAAAATCTAATGGTCCTTATTTCTCATGCAGGGTGCAAGACCTCTTTCAGCCAGGTCTTTTATCTCACTTAACTAGTTTCGGGTAAGTAACAATCATGAATTGAGAGTCATTGTTTCATTCTCCTCTTAGAAAGATTTTATGCAATATTAGGTGAGTTGTCTTACAAATTAAATATAAAATTTATTATAATATAAAATTTGGTTTGATTCAAATTCTATTCTAAATAAAAATTAAATCAAATTGAATCGAATATATTTTTTAAAATAAAAATTGAACCAAATCTAACTAAGAACATCCTATCTTCATGACCCCTTTATTTAACTCTCACCCATACAAAGATATTGTCAACTCCTTGTTATTATAATATTAATTTATGCAACATGAATATCATCTACTCATATAATTGAGTACTCAAATCTTTTTTTTTCAATGCAATTATGAAGTGATAATGAAAATACCCTTCACCTTTTAAAATTATCAATTTCACCATTTTTTCCTTTAAAATATGGTTAAATTAATTTGCAAGATTATGAACTATTTTTGAAAAAAAAAATCCATTAAAAATGAGTTGAATTGAATTGATCAATTGAATTCGGTTTGGAAATAAATAAATTTGAAGTAAATGGTTTGGATATGAGAATGGGAAATTTATCATCTAACCCAACCATATTCAAACATGAAAAATACTTAATATTTTAATATTTTAATGAGATTATTTTTTATATATTGTTAGTGAAATATTTTTTACATCTTTAACCAATTAAAAAATTAATTTAAACATGACTTTCAAAATAAGTATTACAACTTACAAGAATACAATCTTTTCACACATGGCAATAACAAAATAGATTTTTTTATACACCAGTATTTTTATTAAATTCGTATTTAATCATTCTTAATCTTTAATTTTATTTATTTATTTTCAACATCTAACCTTTGAGACAAAATATGTTTTATTTATGTAGTTTTTATATTTTTAAATATTTAGCTCAATAACCGAACTTGACCGGTTGTGTTGAAGTCTTCTAATTATGGCAAGTAAAGTAGGAGGCCCAACCCGATCCCATCACTGTTTTTGGATCCGGTCCAAATATTCCCCGTATACTCCAAATGAGAATTGAACTTGCAATGATTTAGAAAAGTTTTTTAAAATTTATTCTTGAATAAATATTTATTTAATAAAATAAGTAATTTTTTTAGTGTGTTTATCTAGATTGATTCTGTTTAAGAAAATAGTTTTTTTTGTTTATTTTAAAAAATAAATTCTATCTATTTCTTAACAAAATATTTATATATAAATACTTATTTTAATTTTTTTTTTATTTTAAACAAACTCACCCTCAAATGAGATTGTGAATTGTAATATGCATTCTGCTCCACATATTCCAGCAATCATATAGCAACCAAGCTACGCATATGGTAACATCATGATGCAACGACGTCATTAATTACAATCCAAGTCTAATTGGGAAGGGAAGAATCCAGTTAGTTGATGCAATGTAACTTTATTAAAAAATTAAAAGCAAAAACCCAAGTAAAATTAAAATATAAAATGGAAAAGAAGGAAAGTTTGGAATATGAAGCGTGGGGGAGAAGGAGAGAAGTTAAGCAAACTTAGTTTAACAGAATGTTGTTTTTTTTTATTTTTACATTTAATTGTTATCTAAATTATAAGAATACAACTTCCTTTTCATTTTTTTTCCATTATTATTTGTATTGTTTTAGAAATCATGGATATCTATACCAGGTCAACCCATGCGCAGTTGATCCATGAAGTGAGTGGTTCTTTATTATTTGTATAAAAAATAGTAAAAACAGTGTTCTTTTTTTCTTTTACTATTTCTATACAAATATTTAAAAAGTAAAATAAAATCAAAGTGACATTTTTATAGTAATTAAAAAAGAAGAATCTAAAATAGATTCTCAGAAGGTGGTAACCATTGTTGTGGCAGGTTTGGGGATTGGATCTCGCGGCAGCAACTGTCCCTGTACCATAATCAAGGACTTGTACATATGTATGATCATCTTCTGGTCGTAATCCTTGGGCGGTGGGGCCCTATCGAATCCACCATTGGCGGTGGATGCAGCGTCTCCCCCGTAGCCGACGGCGGAGGCACCCATGGAGTTAGCCATACCCAGCATCATCCTCACGTAGGCATCTCTCACCCACAGCACTAATTTCTTCGAAGAAGAGATTTTGGGAATTCTGATCTTATGAGCTAATTTTATGCGCCATCTCCTCCTTCTCTGGCTGCCTCCAAGCTGAACCGTTTCCTTCTTTCGCCGATCCGACACGTGTAATCTTTGGTATCCCCTAATGCTTCTTCTCCAGTACTTCTTCAAACCCACTGAGATACCTTCCATTGCGCTCTCTCTAGCTCTGCCTCGCCTAAACACGCAGAAGAAGTATGAAAACGAAAGGAGGTAGTAGGGTGGGTGAGAATGTAAGGAGGGGAGCCAATGAAGTTTGGTACATCTTGATGCTCTTTATATATATTCGGTAGACACTATAAGTGTAGATATCTATAAAGAAAAACAAATTAATAAAAGAGGAAACAAAAATGATAAATGTGAGAAATAATACTACACTCTAAATAAAAAAGAGAAACAGAAAAATAGAGAATGCAAAATGGATAATATCAAAGATCAAAATTTTATGTACGTGAAAAACAAAGTCTTATTAATCATGATAAAAAATATCATAAAAAATATAATTTTTCGTGTCTTAATAAAAATATTTATAAAAAAAATTAATTATTAGACTGTCTTTAACTGCTACATATCTGTATTCTCGATTAACATTTACATAACATATGTTTAAATTTTATAGTTTATAAAAAACGACAGTTTGCAATTTCAAATTAATCGCACTCGTCCTAAGCAAATATAGATAATTCTGAAAGTATTTTTTGAGTCGAAAACTTTCTCGGCCTTGGACTGAAATATCATCTTCTCCTCATAGATTTTGCTAAGCACAAGATAATTCAGAGAAATATAATGATAAATATATCACTACATATGATCGTTGTTCGCTTTAAAACATTTATAGTATTATTTGAAAGAAGAAGAAAAATCCCATTAAATGTTCGAGTTTATCCGTATTACTTGGCACATTAATTTTTCTCACGAACGTCACTTTCCAATTTCCATAACGAATTAAAGAGAGTAAGCTTAAGTCGCACCAGTTTCCTGTATCCCGTTGGACTAATATTTCTTTTTTCGGTACTAGGATCATAAATCCATGATCCTGCTGACAACTATCCATGCATTCATGGTAGTACTACGTACTACTGGTATTAGTTTCGTGGAAAAAGCTATTTAGTAAAATGTATACGTCACGTAACATTTATTAATAATAACAGTAGTAATGTTATTATTAGGTTAAATTACCTTTTTTGTTTCTTTAAATTATTTTTAGATTTAATTTGCTCCTTCAATTTTTTAAATTGATTCAATTTGATCTTTCCCTTTAAATTAACTTTGTAAACCATCATTAAGTGATTTTACACTATCATAAAATATATATTTTCCAAAAAAATGAATCAATTTTAAAAATTAAATGATTAAATTGAACAAAAAAATTAAAAGATTAAATTGAATCAGTTTTAAAAATTAAAGAACTAAATTAAATCTAAATAATAAATTGGAGAAAAAAAAACTAATTTAACCTTATTATTATGGGTATTTTTGTTTCGTTACCCAGTATGAAATATAGATAATGTAAGTGGAAAGGAATGAGCATATAGGAAAAGAATGATAGTTCAAGACTAGTTATATTTGAGTTTAATGTATCCTTGGTTCAGTAAGTAATATAATCAATAATAATGTAAAAAAATAATTGTACTATCATTTTTTTATCATTGAAAAATATTTATTATTACTATTTAATTACAAATTATCATTTATGATAAGTTTATTGACTTTATAATAATAATTTTTAATAAGACTTTAATAATAAATTTATAATTACCTTAAAAATCATATCCACATTAAACATATTTATTAAGTATTTTTAAAAAATATTAAATAGTATTGTATATTTTAACATAATAAATATTTTCATTGAATTAATATTTTTTTATTTTATATTGTTTGTAAGTTAAACGCATTCGTTTGCAATTTCTTTGACTGAAAATATTAATGCATTTCCTGAAAAAGAGAAAGAATGAGAGAAAATGGTTCAGAAAATAGAGTCTGGAATGGAGAACATGAGGTGGGGTAGCTTCTTAAAGTTGACTTTTGAAGTGTAACATAAGTTGTTGTCTTCATGAATGAAGTCCGCGAGCAAGTGTCGTGTCCTTCGTCTTTCGGCTGGTTGGTACGTACTTGGTAGTTGAGGAGATGAGAATTGCCTCCCATATCTTGTGTTACGGTGCAGTGTTGTTGTTGTTGTTGTTTTCATTATTATTATAAGCTTGCTTAGTCGATTTGCATTCGGACAACAAATTTAACTATATGTTTAAAATATATTTTAATAATTTTTTTAAAACCCATTCGTTCTGTATTTGGAAAAACTATTTTTCTCGATTAACATTTTTATTAAAAATATTAATGACATAACTTTTACTTGAATAGGCCTGAAGAAGAAAACCAAAAACCCAACTTTCAATGAATTAATGTCCTGCGCAGCTTGTATAGATCAATTAATATAACCGTAGAAATGCGGTCGGCATGTATGTGAAGAGATCAATTAATATCAGCGAAGTTGCGTTTCAAATGGGGTAACGATCTGCGAACCAGATTAGTAAGTTTCAAATAAATGACTTTTTCCGTAAATTCCTATATTTTTTAAGGAGCAAATTTATTTTAATTTATCATTGAATTCAAAAATTATACCATCAAACATTTTAGATCAATTCATATAAGATTATTTCAATTTAATAGGAGATTTCAAATTCAAATATGAATATGCAACTATATTAAAATAAGTTTAACTAAACGAATATTCATTTAGGTTAGTCCTTCAAATAAAATAAGTTTAGCTAAACAGATACCCATTTAGATTAATCCTTCAAATAGAAGTTAAGAATTTGGTTATTAATCTTTCTAAGTCTAATATGTAAGTATTATCAATTTGTTACGTTAAGATTTTGATCATTAATTTAGATTGTTATTATTATTTTGTTATGTTTAAAATGTTGTTATATTTTAGTGTGATAGATTTTAATTTAAAATATAAAGTCAATTTTTTAATTTTAATTTGATAAATTTTTCACTTTTGAAAAAAAAAATATTTTTCAAATTAATGAGGCTAAAAATGGAAAAGTTAGAGAGAAAAAAAAAAAAAGAAACCCATTTTCAATGAGGCTAAGTCTTATATGTTTCAATCGCATGTCCATAAAATATTTAAAAATTTTGTTGTCTCTCATGTAATTTCCTTTGTCTGAAAATTGACACCAAAGGTTTCCTACTACGTGACCTTCACATTCCATCTGTGGACTTAGACTTTCTCTCACTTCCCACGCCTAATGATGCCTCATAACTAGAATGAGCATTCTCAACCTCTTTTCTGGACCTAGCAAATCACAAGAGTCAAACGACCTCACATACCTCTAAGATTACCATAACATTAGCCACCTTTAATATCTCCTATATATCATCTATCATGTATTATTGTTCATCCATTTGTTTCCTGTTCAAAACTCTTACCTAAGCACAAATATTTCACCTGACCTATGCTCAAGTTGTTTGACATGATTACTAGATGCAAGCTATGGAGGCTGAAAATAGCTACAAGAATAAAACTAGACTTGGGAGTTCACTTGTTAACACGAAGGCAAGAAAACATTAATATGCAAATTAGTATATAGGCTTAAGTGTCGGTGTATTAATTGGCAATATTACTAATGTCATTGAGTACCTTCTCAGTACGAAAGGCCAAGATGAGTATTATGACAAAGTTTTTAGCATATGCCTCTAGTCAACACTACTACAAATAACACATTTTACGACAGCGAATCTACGTCGGTTGTCACGAAACCGTCTTCGAATGTGGGGCGGTGGCTTTTTTGTAATTAAATTGAACATTTCAAAGACGGTTCATGTTGTAACCGTCTTAGAAAGCTTAAGACGACGACGGTTATAGTTTAACCGTCTTGGTTTGGTGTTTTAAAATTTAAAAAATCGAAAACAAAAAATTAAAACGGCAGCGTTTGGTTTAAATGGACATTTTGGTCCTGTCTTGGAAGGTTCGTGCCCTAGCCTAAACCAGTGTGGCGTGCCTCCGAACCCCAGAAGCATCCTTCCCGCGTGGTGGCCTCCAAACGACGGACCGTGTGGCGTGCCTCCGTCTGACCGTCGACCGGCGCTTCTGCTCCGTGTGGGTTGGACTTGGTGGCGACATCTCTGTATTCAGTTAGTATTCATGTTAGGTATTTTGTTTTTCTAAGAAAAATGGTGGTTTGCGTGTAAGTTTAATGTTCAAAAGTTAATCTCGCGACTCTAAACCAGGAAAAAATGAGTTTAGAATTCAAGTTCTGCATAATTATGCAGAATGCATATGGCTTACTTCATAGTTTGCTTCTTCTCTACCAAATTTTCGTTTTTGCAGAGACATGCCTAATCCCTAATCCTTTTTGTTCTCTGTGTCTCAAGCCCATGCGTAAATCTCTTCATCTTCTTCTTCGCAGAGCTTTTCCATGAAGGTGCACCCTCCGGTCATATTCAACATCTGCGATTGCTATGTTCAACGTCGTGACCAAGCCGACGGCGTCATCGGAACAGGTTATTCACTTTATTTTTTGCTACTAATTTATTATTATTATTATCAATGATAATTACAGTATATTTTTGTTAGTCGCTGTTGTGTACAAATGAGGAATTTAGTTCCACACGCCTGTGAGACTGTCCATTTTTTTCCTTCTCTTTTTAAAGTGAGTTTTATTTATTTAGTTCATGTTTTGATTTGTAAGATTGGGGCTATTGATGACGATGTTGGAGGTTTCATCTCCTCGCCCCTCTTCTGTCCTCTTTGTTTGTGGTGGATTTGGGAATTGGTGATCTTTTAGTTTTGCATTGATCTGCTACAAGGAGTAATTGAACGATCTGGCTTTACGTGTAGTTTGTTGACTTGGGTTTTTTGTCAATGCTCAATAGCATAACTTGTTCCAGTTTCTGCATGCTTTTTCAAGTGCAAAATTGGTTTTTCTATTTTGATTTTTTGACAGCATTAGAGTTGTTCTAATCAATGGGGTTTCTCTATTTCGTTTCTTTTTGCAGATCTGATATAATTGAATCTGTTCTCTGTGGGTCCCTGTTTCCTGTAGAATTTTCAATAAGTGATATTGTTAAACATTGGATTGGGATTTTCTCTGGATTTGATAAAGTGGAGGTAAAGGCTCTTGAAAAGATACTGGAGCAGAAACAAAGGTAAGCTTGATTGATTTTTCTCATGGACTGATGGCTTATTCTAGTCTGGTGTCTCTTCATCAGTGAGCAATAAAAGTTTCTCTTTTAACTATATCTCTTTGTTAGCAGGTTACAACAAGAGATGCAAAAGTATTTGTCTTTGAGGAAGATGAGTCAGGTATTTGACATTAGGGATTGGAATGAAATTCTCAAAGGAAATTTGATGAGAAAAAGTAACTGATTCTCATTTAAATGCAGGATAAAGATATTCCTGAGGTCCAAAAGAAAATTGTTTTCTGTTTCAGAGTAATGTCTCGTTCGTTTGCTGACCCCATAAAAGCTGAAGAGAGTTTCCAGATTCTGGATCAATTAAAAGATGCTAATATCTGGAAGATTTTGACAAATCTTGTTGATCCACATACGAGCCTTCATCAAGCTCAAGTCTACCGGGTAAAATTATCAGTAGGTAATAGATATGCTATCGGGGGTACTTATTTGGGAAATCATGGTTACAAACTGTATTTGTCTCTGTATTTCGGATTTTAAGAATATTTCGGATTAATATTTCAATATCTATCAAGGATTAAATTTGTCTCTGTATTTGATTTGGTAGGATGGTGGAGAAACAGAGGTATCCGGATCTCCTACAGAGAAGGCAATTCTTTCCTGGGCAGTCAAGGTACTCTTGCTGATTCTTTTTTCTTATATTTTTTTTTCCTAACCAAATAGCTTCTTTTTTTTAAAAAAAATAAAAATTTGTTCATTGTTGACCAAAGGCTTTAACTGCCAGACCCGACCTGTTCCAGTTTGGAACAGTAATTAGTGGGTTATAGAATTGAAAGAAATTTCTCAAGATAGCTGGTTATTTTTTTTACCTTTTGGTTGTTTGTTATTATCTCTAAGAATTTGACCTTTAATAATAGCCCAATGGTGTCATAAGGTTCATGTAGCCAACCTGACCTAGTATGATAAGACTTTGATAAAACTTATTTGTCCTATAGCTAATTTAATGGCAAAGCCACACCTATGAAAATGCATGCATTCCAGACCAATGAACTGAAGAAGTACACTAACGAATTGTATATGCTTTACTCTACCACTAAATATTGGCCTCTTTACTTTTACCAAAACCTTTAAAATAAAATGGCAGGAATTAGTGTTCCAAAAGGATTGTTCCAAGGGACAGTAGCTGCGTTGAGGCCAACAAATTTGTAATTTTTGTTGATGTCTTATTAAGCACCGCAGTCGAAAGTAAGTATTTGGAGACCTTTACATTTTCATCACAAACCCCTTTTCAAGTAACTGGCCTAGACTTGGTTGGTCTCCATTCCTGGCACAAAGAGAACCTCTTCAATCACTGTTTATTATATTTCTTTGCTTTTGATTTAATTGTTTATTATAATCCTGGCTTTAAAAAATTTCTGGTTCTTGCCATTTATGAGGTGGGTGTATTAATTTGACTTTTCTTTCATTAGGCTTTTTACTATCCTGTTTAATACTACTCTAGTGATTTGTTTTGTTATACTTCTGAAGTTTCCTGTGCTATGGTTCATTTCGAAGCTCTTGAATGAATGAATCAATTAAACAATAGATGGTGACAAACATTGAATTAGAATGTATGGAAAAAATGGGGGTTAGATTGTAACTGGAAAGTATGCCTATGCAGACAATGAGCAGGGGACAGCTAAACCTTGTTGTTGGTTTTGAATACTTGCCATATTGATTGCATGATATTGAGTGAATTTTAGATGTTTTGGAAACCGGTATGCCATCTAGAGACATTTTCTAGTTCTTTTTCTTATGCTTGGAAGCAGCTCAATTTGTTAGCAAATTTTATGTTTTAAGCAATTCTAGTGCAGATTTCATGGATGAAGTTTCTTCAAAAGGGAACTGAGATCACTGCCCCTGTGCCGATGGCTCCTCATGGAACTACTGGACTTGGGGGTTTTGAAGTTCCTTTGTCAAAAGGAAGTACTCTGCGATCTGATGCTAGTGCTCTAAATGTTGGTGTCCTACATCTAGTACCCACTTTAGAGGTGTTTCTATTGTTAGTAGACATGAAAATGTATGTATCATACTCAACACACTGGCCTTCTGTTAACAGTATTGTATTTCTCTATTTTTTAACATAAATTATGTCTCTACAGGTACGAGCCTAATACTATTGATCTCTCAGATCACACTGAATTAGAGTGAGCACAATATTTTAAACAAATTTTAACTTATTTCCAATCAAGGCTACC
Organism: Glycine tomentella; assembly: GCA_007407185.1. Taxonomy (NCBI): domain Eukaryota; kingdom Viridiplantae; phylum Streptophyta; class Magnoliopsida; order Fabales; family Fabaceae; genus Glycine; species Glycine tomentella. The sequence continues at coordinate 4,182,899 of PYAF01005492.1, forward strand.
ACTGGCTCTAGTGCTTGGCATCTGTGGCTAATGCAAAATTTGTATTTGATGAAGGTATTGGTTCAAGATTTTGTCAGAGCACTTGCCAAGCACTTGTGGACAAGGTAATTGTTCTGTCTTGAAACACCTAGACATCTACTTCTATGAGAAATTAAGTAATATCTCATTAATAGGATTAATAATAATAATAATTAAAAGTATAAAAAATTAACAATTAATATTATATCATTTTTTATAATTAAAAATATATTTTATTTATTTTGATATAAAGGATTGAAGGTAGTATTATTAATTAAATTAAAATTTAATGTCTATATACGGAGACCGTGTAAAACATAAATTATTTAGAAATATCTTATACATGAGATAAGATACTCCTATAATATAAAATTTCTAGAAAAAATATTGGTCTTCAATCTTGAAGTTTGTATCTGCCCCAAGAAAAGTCTAGGTTCATGTGAATAATTCAAACGTGTTTCCAAACAACTTTTGTTAGCAATTTCCGCCACAAATGTTGGTTACATATTAAATCCATCCGCGATGATGAGAAAAAACTAACTACATGCATATTAATAGTTGGAACGCTCATTGTTTCTTTTTATTTTATTAATAAATTAATAAAGAAAAATTAATCAGTTGGACCCACCCTTGCAGCCAGCACAGTGACTCGTGAAACTTGATCTAGCATCAAACTTTTATTTGTTTAATTTGTATCATAGAATTTACAACATTAGTATATTTTATTCAACTAATTTAATTAAATTTCCTTGATTTTTTAATTATTTCATTTTTTATGAAACTAAGTACTTTTGCAAAAAAAAAAAAGAAGCATATAGTAGTAAAACTTTTTTTCTTTAACACTTTTAAAATGTTATTGGTTTGAAGTATTTATTAGTTTTGCTAATGACTAATTTCTAGTAGGAAATTTGATCATTTTTAAATGTATCATGACTACTTCGTTTGGTATTCACGATTAATTTCTTTTATAGTAGCAGTGTTATATATATAAGTTGGTAGCTAACTTTTCTGACTATTTTGTTGAGGATTAGGTTATCTTTTAATAAATTAAGCTAAAGAAAATTAGTTATTGGGATTTGGCATATAAACAACTGGACATACTTCTTCCCTTAAAAAGATTAATTATTAATCACTTGTTTGGCATTTAATTTATGTTCCTTATCTTCATTTAGTCACTTATTAGTTTCTTAGTCAATTTTAGTAAATGACTATGCTTTATATCTATACCAACTTTATATTTGGATTATATTTGGTTTTTTATTAAACCTAATTAATTTGAAACCCCATAAAGTATTTGTTTTTTAAAATATAATCCAAAAAAGAGTTTGACTTAATTCAATTTTAATTTGAAACCCGTCTTAAAAAGTTGTTTTCCAATACGGTTTTTTTTATAAAACCGTCGTGTTTTTGGTTCCACCAAATTAAAAGGGTTTTCTCTCACTCACTAACACTCACGGGATTGGAGACAACCCTAAACTAAAATCCTAAAATTTCGCCGCTGCCATGGAGATGCATCGACGCAGATCTGATCGAAGAAAGAAATGGAGGAAGCATTGGACGACAGCCATGGCCCCAGCCCCGAACGGCAACTGCACCAATGAAAATGACAATGGCAAAGACGGCGACGAGGATTTAGATAAGAAGATTCTAGAGATTAAAGAGCAACTCGAAGAGCCTGAGCAGGTATTTTTCAATTCAACGTTTTTTTTCTTCAAATTCAGATTAGAAAATAATTTAATTAATTAATCTTTCTGTTTTGTTTTCCTTTGTAGTCTGAAGATTCTTTGGGCAAAGCCTCGTGAACATGGAAATAACATTCCAAGCAGAAACAGTGAGCGAAAAAAGAGGGATATTGTGCTGTCAGTTATGAGAGAAAGGGAGAACAACGGTTGGCCACTAGGGAAGAAAGGGGGAACCTGAGAAATGTTGTTTCTGTTGATAATGTTTCGGTCTCTATCGTTGGCAAGGCTGTGGTTGGTGGAATCTCTGGTGTCGTGGCTCAGGTGAGAACTTTGTGGTTGTGTTGTGTATTTCTGCATAACTCTTGTTAGTTTAGTCATTTCTCTCGGTGTATATTTGTAATTGGAATTTTTTGTATCTTTCAATTGAAAATGTTGAGCCTGAAGATAATAATTAAAGGGTAAAAGGTCTAAGAGTCAGATTGGAGGTAAAAATAAATAAGTTACAGCCTTTTGATTTTGAATTCTGTTGTTGAGGGGTTCAAGAAGAGAGATTTTTGCTCCCAAGAATAACATCTGCAAGATTTTATGAAAATAGTAAAGCATATATGATATATGGCCTTTAAATCAGTTCTCAGTTTTGCATTATTGATTGATTTGCCATAGCAAGGGTTTTGTTGTTTTGATTAATGTTTATCAGGCTTACTAGATAGGTTAACCAAAACGGGAAGTATACTGTAGTATTCAGTTTTATACATAACATCTGCATTCAGTCCTAGTTGATTGTAGTGATCCTGGTCTAAGTTATTCAACCTGTATGAGAGGGCTTTGTATGTGTTTGTGGTTTGCCTTTGTCAATTGAAATCTCATCTAGTTCATTTATTAAATACTCTGAATTCAATTACAGTACACGGTGTTGGATGCACATACGGCCATGTAGTTTTTCATTTATTAAATACTCTAAATCTTTTCTTCCGAAGTAAGAAGGTGAAATTAAACTATGTCACCTATTCAGCTAATGCTAAGCGTCACCTCAATATATAATGATCTTCCTATATATTATTTGCTAGTCTTGTCAAAGGTGGACTTGATGCCACCAGCCAATAATACATAAGCATTTGAATACAAGATAGACTTTTCTTCATTTGTTGCCAATATATTTTCTTGATATAAGTTTGAAAAGAATATATATTGTCTTTATTTGTTGCCAACAGAAACTCAGGCATCATAGCGAGAATTCAAACAAAAAAAAGTAGATTGACAAACAACAAGAGGAAATGTGTAACTTGGCCTGTTATGCTGGAGCATTGCTATTGATTTTCACCAAAGCATCCTTATATAGCATATTGTTACTATGATTATTACAATTCACTCAAGGTATAGATAAACTCCTATGAAATGCAGAATTAGTAAGCAGACTTTGGGATATAAATTGTACCATGTCATCATATATCCTTTTATGCTATATGTGGCAGTTGAAAAATTGGGAGAATTAGAATGAGATGGCAGTGGAACGATTTAAAGAGCGGTGTAAGGGAAATAGAGGAAAAAATGGGTTTGTTTGATTTTAGTTTTTTATTTAATTGTTACTAATTTTATCTTTTCTTTAAATTAGTATGATATAAACTATGATATGATATAAACCAGTCGTGTGTGTCTATAGGATGTTGGATATCCATGTTTATGTTGTTATTTTTCTTGTTTCAAGTTCCAACCACAAGCTTTTGCATGTAAACAGAGTTTCTTGGCTGCCCCTTGAAATCAAGATATAAAGGGTGAGATTAGTCTTGTTTTAAATCCCAGAGATGTGGGTCCTGAAGGATCATTTATGGGAATGCCTGGTATTTTTCCACAATTTTTTTTCCAGCTGTGACTGATTTTTATTATTTTGAAACTGTTTTGCTGCAAGTTGATGGAATTTTTTTTCCTTTGCAATTTATTCATGGTTGGTTGACGATATTTTGGGATTTAGTGTTATTTTCTTTATGATGTTTAATTACTATTCTTGTGACAGGATCAAATCAAGGTAGCAATAATTTGACTTTG
>PYAF01005493.1:0-11686 GCA_007407185.1 Glycine tomentella
TGGACCTTTTCCCTGAGTATAAGTGTCTGATATACCTGTTATCTGCCTGTATATTTAAGTTATATGGTTTTTGATATATGAGTTGAGAAACTGGATCAGCATGAATTGTTTTGTACTTTACAGTTTTGTTATTCCATACATAATGAATCAAGAAAAGCGATTCGATGCTTCCGCTAAATACTATTTTATGTTTCTTACGTGCTAATCTGATATTATTACTGTTAACGCACCGGAGGCCTACGGGGTGTTACACCAGTATGAATTAGTCATGCTCCATCCAACATCCACACTCACAGGTCGCGTAGGACTTGTCAGATTCTCTCTAATCTGAACCACATCGGGCTTTTCCACATGTGACTAATCCGTCACATTCACTCATCCAGGATACATGGCAAACCCTCATGTGATCCTGATGCCTGGGAGACACCCTCCCCGCATCGATGCCCATCCTACACCTGTGATAAGAAATAGCCTCAGACACATGATCACTCTTATCCACTGAAGGGGTTCTGTGTCTAGGATCTCACATATCCTTTCTATCGACTCTAAGCTCGCAAACATAACTCTGATCCTCCGGATCAGCTCAAGAGTCTGTCGAACCATCTCAGGTTCACGAAGCTGTTTCTCCTCTTTACTCTGCCCATTAAACTGGAGTCCTGCACCATCGGCCTCTACAGAGCCTCACCAGGTGCCATGTTTCTCTATCATGTGAATTATCACCATCAAGGAACTCCATCATAGGCAGACCGCTAACCCAGCCTGTACCCTAATCTAAGGTACACTCACACACAAAACATCCTCTAAGATTTAGATGGCTCACTCCATCTGATTATCAGTCCAAGGATGGTGGGCTATACTAAGCCTCAACTGGGTTCTAAAACCTTCTGAAGAACACCTCACACCTAGAGGTAACTTCGGATCACTGTCACTGACCAAGTGACATACCAGACATTAGCCATATCTATAGCTATGTCTCTCCTCATCCATGGCCACCAGGAATCCCCTCAGGATACTGATACATCACAGTGGCCCTTGGATGACTATCACCAGTCCTGATGACTCTCATCAAGGACAGGTTCACCAGCTCGCTCTGAGGCACCATAACAGGACTTAGCTTATCATCAGCCAAGTGCCATCTAAGAGTCGTCCTGCTAGTCTATCATGGCCCTCACAGCTATATCCTGTGACTGGGCTTCGCAGATCTCCGCTGCGTTTCTCTAATCATCATCAACTTGGTCCCTCTCAACCAGAGACCAGATGATCCCCTGTCATCGACAGGCTCACAACTCTGAGCTACTCACTCAGCTCTCCGTCAAAACTGATATCACACATGGATCACTCCCATGTTATCCCGCTTAAGATCTCAACACATGACCAAGCCTCTGCTGGAATACCTCTCTTAGCATATTGGCTATCTGGTCTGGATCTCTCGGTCTCATAACTCGCATGAGCAAGCATCTTACTCTATACATCTGGCGGAGCTACCTCAACGCCTAGCGGAGCTACCTCAACGCTAACAACAACATATGGCGGAGTTTCACTCAACGCCCACAATATGGCAGAGTTACACTCAATGCCATGGGCAGAGATTCACTCGATGCCCTCAACATATAGCAGAGTTCCACTCGATGCTATCAACATAGAGCAGATGTTCACTCGATGCTCTGGGCAGAGATTCACTCGATGCCCGCATATCTGACAGAGTTCCACTCAATGTCAGTCACAGATCATAACATATGACAGGTGGCAGAGCTCCTCAATGCCTGGCGGAGCTCCTCAACGCCCTGACGGAGCTCCTCAATGTCAGTACCTGTCATAATGTGGCAGAGCTCCTCAATGCCACGGGCAGAGCTCCTCAACGCCCAGAATACACGGCGGAGCTCCTCAACGGCGGTATGTATCTGTTAGCTCATAGCATATGACAGGTGGCAGAGCTCCTTAATGCCCTGACGGAGCTCCTCAATGTCAGTGCCTGTCATAATGTGGCAGAGCTCCTCAATGCCACGGGCGGAGCTCCTCAACGCCCAAAATACACGACGGAGCTCCTCAACACCGGTATTTATCTATAGGCCAACAGATATCTCAAGCACAGCACAAACATCAAATGCAGATGCATACAATCTCAATACAAGTAATGCCACAGCCAATGCATGCATCATGAATCATGACCAACACTCTCCAGGAGTGTGGTGTGCAACCAAAGCGGGAATTCATCCCCAGGAAACACTGAACTTACACTCGTGCTGTCCCATCGGGAACTCTCCCTTACACATGGACGCACGTCTATGGCACCTCCGAGGCATAGAAGGAATTCCTCAACTTCTATCCTCTTGGTCTATACAAACCAATTCTCTGGGAGCTCCTCAACCAGAGAAAACCAACTAGGAGGAAACCCCTCTCCTAGGGAGGTCCATACCGCTTCCTCAAAGCGTGATTCTCTCCATCACACACATGGAGACTACTCAAACCCAAACACAGACCCGTATCAGATACATCATCATACAGTGCCTTGGGTCAAAGCCTCAGACAACTTGTCTGGTACCTCTGGAGACTCTCTCTCTGTCTGCTTGTCCTTCTCAGGACACACATACGCATCGGGCCTTTCCGGCCACATCTGTAGCATAGCAGCTGACCTGTAGGACACGCACACCAGTGATACTGTTCACAGATATCACATTGGAGTGTCTCTGTCCTCTGCCGCATTCTTCTGCGACTAGGCACACTTATGCGGTTCTGAGATGTAGTCAAACACTCTCAGCTCCATACCTTAGCCCTGAACAGCTGGGTCAGCATCTCTGGGTCTCTCTACCCTGTGCTCCACCACGTAAGTAAGCTGCTTACCTCGGTGCCTTCTGAGCACATCTCAGCCTGGCGGCACAGCCTTACCAAGCTGTCCATGACTCGAGATCCACTGTCGATTACCAACACCTCGATATCCTCTCTAAGTCCCCTCTAGAACTTAGCCACGAGGATATCCACCTCTGGTAAGGATCTCCTGAATTGAGCATATTTGGCCAGCTCAAGAACCCTAGCCAAAACTCATCCACAGTCATGTTCCCCTGAACAGGACTGACAACCTCTACCTACTTCTGCTCTCCAGCATTCCTGGGAAAACACTCGTCCAGGAAGCAGGCCTCAACCGTCTGCTAGGAGAAAACCTTTCCCTAACCTCTCCGTATCGCTGCTGTGGTCATCCACCACTCATGGGCATCGCCCTGCAGCATATAGGTTGCATACCGCAACCTCTGGTGATCTAAACACTCCATGACCACCAAGATCCTCAGCATAGCCTGCAGCCACCTTGCTACGGCAACTGGATCATAACTACCATAACTAGTTGGAGGTCATGCTTATAAAAGAAATAAGCATCTTTCCTCGGGCTGCACAACCATCTCTGTCTCCACATGGGACATCTAGTCCCCTCTCAGGTGGCTCCCGCCTACCTGATGGCGACTTCCCTCGCCTTCAAGCACAGGAGGTATAGGGGATACTCTGTCACCCCTCCTTAGGACTCTAACCTCCTCTAACAACTCCTGATGAGCCTTCATCAAGGCTTCATACCTATCTCTATCAGAAGCCATCTCACGCTGCATAACTCACTGACTCTGCCTACTTGCAGCTAACTCTTGCTGCATGGCCACCACCGCAGCCGCTACTGGATCAGACTAGACCTGGGTCGTCCTACCGTTGTTTCCAGATCTCGACATGACAATGCACATGCACACAACAGTGAGTTGATCAGGCTCACATCCAGTGTCCCCACATGCAAGTGTTCAGGTCAGATCAAACCACAGTAGCAGGCACCACACCATTCCATGCATAATGCTTCTATCAAGAAACCGCTCTGATACCATTAAATGTAACACCCCGAATGTGTTATCATTAACAATATCGTAAGCGCGCTGTTAGCGTTAATCTAACGCAGTACGGAAGCGATAGAATCGATTTTCTTGATACATTATGCATAGAACATAAAAACATACATAAAACGAGTCTCTGCTGATCCAGATAAAACATAAACAACATAAGTAGGCATACAAAAACAGACATAGATCATCAGGAGGAATACATCATCCATACATCACAGTCTGTACATATATATACACTGATAGTTTCTACCACATCTGTGGTTATACAATATACATATGTACAGTACAACTGGTGTACACTCACACCATATCCCTATACAGGGTACAAAACAGAGTTTATACAAAAGACACTTTTAGTCTTCATCTGCAGCCAATGACCATCCAGCAACTCATCTAGGGCCTCCTGCCCGGTGGTAACTCCTCTTCACAAGAAGTACCTGAAAACCACAACCCACAACAGGGGTGAGATAAACATCTCAGTAAGCTCAGGGCCCTGGGACATTCTCCCTTACCCTGATTTACCCCCTAAACACAACATAACAGAATATAACAAAACCTAGGACACTGTCCTAGCGGTCTTACATTCCTCAGTCCTCTGGGTACTAACCGGATGCTATCAGCATCAGAGGTATTCAACCTCATACTGGCTCTCTAGCCATCTGACTCTCTAGCCATCGCAGACTCATCTCACCGAGGTACTATCACATAAGTATCTACCACTGGACACTTTCCATACGAGAGAGGCATCGCCTCATATATCAGACTAAGCATTGCCTGAGTCATCCATGCAGGACTTCATACACACACATTGCCTGAGGAATCTCTCAACTCAGGACTTCCAGAATCCAGATATGGCTCATCTAAGAGGCCTTAGGCTCTCATCCCCTCGGAAAGCCCTCTCTTAGAGATACAACATATCTGTCCACTGCCTGGCCTCTCCAGGACTTCCATAACACATGCCTGGGCAAGAACATCCATATAGGGCAATCACCTCCAGGACTTTCATCATCTAAGGCCTGAAAGGAACATCCTTATAGGGCAATCATTCCAGGACTTTCTAAACACTGGCCTGAGGATAACCACTCAGGACTTCTAACATCTCTGCCTAAGGAGGAACCTCCATACAGGGCAATCCACCCTTAGGACTTTAGTGGAGAGCAGTGGCACCTCCCAAGGAATCTCAGCTATTCCAGGGAGTCCTCAAACTCTTCCTCTGGCTAGGGAACCTCAACTAGCCCGATACTATCGCAGTATCTTATAGGTTCCATCACCTGCAGTCTCAGGTGCATTCTCATTCTCACACTTTCTCAGTGTCTATCCTAGGGTTCATCATACATACACACATCACCCACTTGGGTGGCAAACCACAATAAGGGAAAACCCTAGAACAGTGAGCTTACCTGGCATGCCGTGCCTCATAGCTCTAGCTCAACTGATGGTCTGCTTCACTGCTGCCCGTTGTGTCAAGCCCTACCAAGGCACACAACCGCATATTACAGACCATACAAGCATATAAACACATGCAAGCTCATCAAGCAGTCCTCAACTGCCTCTGGGAAAGGAACCTCAGTCCTTTCCATCAACCCAAGTTATCTAACTTAAGGTTCATTAGGCTTATCCATTCTAAGCCTTTCCAGAGACCCTCAGTGGTCTGTCTCAACTAAGCCATGGCCTCAGAGTCACCACAGACTCATCACAAGCCATTCTCAATGAGCTTAAAGCTCTCCCATCCCACTTTCACAGGGATTTCCACAGGGCTTGAACGGTCTATCTCACAAGACACTGTTCTCATGGCCTCTCAGGCCCAACAAGCCTATCAACATGGCCCTTGGATGTCTCAGAACAAGTGACTCAATCCAAGTCACACATGCATAGCCTAGAGCCAAAACTAACAGTTACCAAACCACAAATTGAAAGCTAATCCTTCCTCCTCTCCTCATCCAGAACACATCTCTCAACTGGACCCAGAGCTAATTCTAGCTCAATCACAGATGGGTCACTATTCATCAAAACCCTCAAATCAGAAATCAAATGGGAAAACTCGAGTTTCTTACCTCAGAACTGTCAAGGAAGGCCTCTAGGCTACTTCTCCTAGCCTTGGTGCAGCTGAAACACCGCCAATCCTCACCCAATCTCGAGTTCTCTGCACCTTCTCAGAGAAGGGGTTTTCAATGAATAGGGAGGAAGGATTTTGGCTCTAACTAGGTTTCTAGGAGGTTTGGATGGTCTAGGAGGTGTCTGGGGTCACAAAGCATGGCCATGGGAGCTTGGGAAACTTTCCCATGGCTGCTGGAGGTCAGAGGAAGAAGAAAACCATTTCTTCTCCTCCAAAAACGCGACCCTCCTTTAAACCAGTCTGCACCGACCTTCCCTCGCGATCCGCGCCAGCTGCAGAAACTCTGGCGCCATCAGCGTCACATCCACGCTATCAGCGGGAACCTGTCGAGCTTGTGGCGCGATCCGCGCCACACCCAGCGCCATCTGCGCCACACACCAAACTCAGTTGGCGCCCCCAGCGCCAACTCTGGCGCTCCAAGCGTGGACCTCCAGAGGATCTCGCGCCAACCGCGCCACACCCCACACAGGGTTTTCTCAACAGGACCTCTGGCACTACCCGCGTGGACCACCACGCCATCCGCGCCAGGACTCAGGGTTATCACAGAGAGGGTTTCCAATTCCCAACCTACTTCGAAGCCCAAGGGCTTAGAAGATTTTTAGAAATGAAGGGCACCTTCTATCCTGATTTGGTGAAGGTGTTCTACACCTGCGCCAAAGGGTCTATGCAGGGGAATATGGTCTCCAAAGTCAAGGGTGTGACAATGGAGATTACCCCTGAGGTTTGGGAGTCTGTGGCTGGAGTTGTTTGTGAGGTGGCTAGGAGGTTTGATGAGGAGCCTGATGTTACAACAAAATGGACACATATAGGGAGATGTTGCATGATCCACACATGAAACTTAGGAATAGATTGGGTATTGGACCCATGACTCCTGAGGATAGACTCCTCCACTACATCATCACATATATGGTAACACCAAGGGTTACCAATCATGCCCAAGCAACAGATGAAGACCTTCAGTTGGCTTATGGGCTGAAGAATAACATACCCATGAACTGGGTACTTATTTTTGAAGAAATAATGCTTAAGGCCAAGAGATTGGTCAATTATCCTTTCCCTTACCCTGTGCTTGTCTCTAGGCTTATTGACCACTTTAACATAAATATTGAAAATGAAGTGGTTGATAATACCAACTCCTCCAACAGCCTGATCTAGGAAAAGCATCTCACCATAATGGGGGTGAGAAAAACCCCTGATGGATGGATTATGGCTGGTCAAGCACCCGCTGCTGTTGTTGAAGAACAAGTTACTGTGGATTCAGAAGATGAAGAAAGGAATTCTCAACAACCTGTCTACACCCAATTTGAGTCCCTCATGCTGGAAAAGATGAATGGGTTACTCAGCATGCATAATGAATTCAGGGCTGAGACTCAAAGCTCTTTTAGAGATCTCAATGCTAGGCTAGATGAAATAGAAGCCACTCTTAAAGTGGATGAGTCTGAAGATTTTTAGCCTTTACTTTATTTAGTTTATGAATATGTTTTTTTTTTTTGTAATTGTAATGGCTCCCTTATGCTTAATATAATATTTTTAGTTCATTTTTCGTTGTGCCTTTATTCTTTTTGACTTTCAACAAGCCAAATAGGGGGAGAAATAATTGATTAAAAGGAAAAATTGATTGATTTAAGCATGCCTTGCACCATGCTCTGTTTGCCCCTATTTTTGCCCAAAAATTTGAACTGAATAGATGCTGAGATTTAGGAGGAGCTGTGATGTTAAATGGAATTCAATCAATATATATGACTTGTAATTGAATGCTACTTGAATCACAAATGCTTTTAACACTTGCTTTTGGCAAAGGCATTGAAAATTTTCAGGTTTGCAAAGCTTAAGGTTCTTCAAATTGATTCAAAATTAACTCCAAGCCTTATTGTTAATCAACTGAAGATTTGGCATGTTTAAAGCCAAAAAGGGGGAGATTGTTGGATTCAAAGGAATCACTTGAATAATGGACAAAGAATCAAAGCTTGGTTTTAGTTTTCAACATGCCTTGAAGCATTGAAGGATTATTTGTGATTAAATGTAAAAGGAAGAAGCATTTCTGGTGATCCAAGTGCATTGCATTCACATCATTCATTTAGTAAATTAGTTTAAAAAATTGAATTCACAAGACTTTGATAAAATGCTTAAGTTTCATAGTTAAATCAAAGGTTTTTGGAAAAATAAGTTTTCTACTGATTTAATCGATTACTTAATCGTGATAATCGATTATATTGTTCTTAATGCTTTCTGGAAAACTTTACAAGAATAATGCAATCGATTACGTATCGGTTTAATCGATTATTTTACCTTGGTTCACATATAAACTGCCTTGATGATCATTTTAATCGATTACCTTTGAGCTATAATCAATTACATAGGCTAAACAGAAAAAATCATCTCTATGTCTTAATCGATTAGCAAATATTGTAATCGATTACATCATATGCCTATGCTTAACATATCTTGCTTCTTTAATCGATTACCAAAATTCGTAATCGATTACTTTGTGTATTTTATGATTATGAAGCTTCATGCACTAATCGATTACCAGAATCTGTAATCAATTAATAGTATATTTCATGGTTATGAAGCTTCCTGTTTTAATCGATTACGTATCGAAATAATCGATTATTCTGTTCGTTGCTTCAACCCAGATTTTTATGGAACCCTTTAATCGATTACATGTTTGATTTAATCGATTATTGAGCGCGTTTAATCGATTACTGACGGTTAGAAAAGTTTGTTATAAATAGAACCCTTGCTCAGCTTGTTTAGTAACTTGATCAATTTGTATTTTGAGCCTACCTAAGCTTTCTAAACACATTCTTAGTAATTTTTCTGGGTTCTATGAGTGCTTGTCTTCACTAAAACACTTATGAGTTTTTAAGTGATTCTTGAAGCAAGAAGAGTCTTTTCAAAGGTTAAGGAAAGAGATGTTCTGAGTTTGTTTTAATCATTCAACCTGGTATAGTCATTCATAAGCATATCATTCATTGGATCATTAGGTGTTTTCTCTCCTTAAACTTTGTGGTTGTAATTCTTTTGTGAACTTGTATTTGATTGACTATTGTAATTGGGTTTCTTGCTTGTAATCTAGAGATAGAGTTTCTATAGGGGTTGTATTGAGTAGTGTTCTCAGTGGGGTTGTCTCTAAGAATCTAATAGTGTTTTAGATTTCTAAACTTTGTCTAGGGTGGATAAAGAGAGACATTGTAATCACTTGTAAGAACAGAAAATTGCAATAGTGGAACTCCATTCTAGTGTTGAGTGGAAGAAAACTGGATGTAGCTTCATAGTGTTTGAAGTGAACTAGTATAATTCTTGTGTGCTTTGATCTTGATTTCTTTCTTGACTATATTCTATTTAACTTGATTATCTTGCCTTGTTTACTAATTCAATTTTGAGCTATTGGATACCTTGGACTGAACATTTGATTAGATAAAGATTCTTGGTTTGAAAAGTGATAAAGATCCAAAGGGAAACTCTGATTTTGTCAAAGAAATTTTTAATTTACCAAGCCAAACCAATTCACCCCCCCTCTTGGTTAAGTGTGAAGTGTTCCTATATTTTACAATTGGCATCAAGAGCTAGGTCTTGAAAGTTACTCAAGATCACTTTCTTTGAAAAATGAATACTTCACAAATAACCTTCAATGAAGGTGCCTCCTTAAACAGAGCTCCTTTGTTTGAGGGGGAGCATTTCAGTTTTTGGAAAAATATGATGAAGATCTTTATTCAATCCAATGGTCCAGGTGCTTGGAATGCTATTGAAAAAGGTCCTAGGGTACCAATCAAAGTTGTTAATAATAACATGATTCCCAAAGATTGGGATGAGATGAATGATGAAGAAAAGAGGATTGCTCAGTATAATTTTAAAGCCAAGAACATGATAACTTCTGCCCTTCTTCTGATGAATTCTTCAGAACAGTGAAATGTACAAGTGCCAAGGAGATGTGGGAGATGCTGGAAATCACCCATGAAGGAACTGAAGAGGTGAGGAGACCAAGAAAACACTATTTGATACATGAATATGAGATGTTCAAGATTAACCAAAATGAAAGTATCTCTCAACTCCAAACAAGATTCACACACATAGTGAATCATCTCTTAGGACTTGGGAAGACCTTTGATGTTGAAGAATTGAACATCAAAATCTTGAAGTGCCTTAGAGAAACTCTTACACAAATTTTCAGATTTGTATTAATGAACCAAAGTTAGTTTACGTTCAGCTTTGGGCACCTTATAAAAGCCACGAAATTACAAGCTAATGCACATGAAATGACAATTCAAATGAAGTTTGTAGTGCACACTAAAGGAGCCTAAAGTAAGCTTAATGAAGCTTGTGGTGTAAGCTTCTCCTAAGTGACCCTTGGTTGTCCTAAACTCCCTTGGCTGTCCCAATTTCGTGAAAGGTACAGTATTTTTAGCTTCTAAGTGCAGCCAACTAATTACTAAGTTGCTACACAAATTACACACAAGTGCACCTACACCTCTTTACACAATTGCATTAAAACGCCTTTTTATTGTTTCTACTTTTGCTTCTAACAAGTGCTGAATTTAATTGGAATTAAATTGAACCCGAGACATCAAAATCTAGTCCTTGTTATTCTTGAGTTGATGTGCTTCTTCATGCTTGTCCAAGTTAGCCTTGATGTGGTCTTGAAGGGCTTGAGTTCTAGCTCTTGTTCCATTTTGATTACTATATAATTGAAGTTCAAAAGAACCAACATGATCCTATATTTTATGTATTCTTTTGGAGTAATTGTTTTTTCTAATTACATTTAAAATAGAAGCATTGATTCAAAAAAGTCTACACATATACTAGTAAGAATGTCTTTGAAGTTAGACATTCTTATTAAAGGAAACAAGGAGAAGATTGAGATGATGTGATGCACCACTTATCATGCTAAAGATGCTAGTATCTGTTTATTTCTTCATCCATACACCTATTCTCCTCAACTTAATGACCTGGGACTACCAGTAAAGCTGCTAATATGATCTTTAGTCTATGGGACAGCCCTGCCTAGTGCCCACCCCTGTTTATGTCTGGTACCCACTTAGCTCTGACCCACTAAATTTGTGTAATAATTCTTTAAGCTGTCCAACTTACCTCCTGATTAGATGGGTTATGATTGAGCCATTACTTAGGTCTGCATTTAGAATCTCGTATAAGAAAAATCCTTTTAATTTATTTCTGTCATGATCTTTAATCCTAATTGCAAAGCTTTTTCATTTGCTTTGCTATCCTAATTTCACATCACAATAACAGTGTTCTTCAAGCAAAATCAAAGAAAAACATTGAGGCAACAATCACAACAAGTCTGTTCTAAGAAGTGATAGCTGCTTCCTTATAAGACTTTTTAGGGAGTTTTTGATTATGCATTCTTGGATCTCCATTCCCCTCTCCTCACAAACTCATTACCATTCCTTCCATCCTATCTTTAATCTTTTTCATCTACTTTTTTTGACAATCTCCCTGCATCATTATTCAACAGAGATTTGAGGCTTTTTCTTAAACATTTTTAGTATACAGTCCTAATACAATACAGTCCCAAATATTCTATTACAAAGTATGATACATACAGCTCATCATAGCATCAAATACAGACAAACAGCAAATCACAAATACAGCATATAGAACATCCAGCAGCACATAGAACATCCAGCTTCTTTCCTCAATGGTTTCCATAGCTTACTGATTCTCTGCTCGCCCAAATAAA
>PYAF01005493.1:26795-43684 GCA_007407185.1 Glycine tomentella
TAATACTAATATTTAAGAGCCTAAGGCTCAAAACAAGCTAAGAAAAACAAAGGAAAGAGAGAAATGAAGTTTGGAAGGGATGATTTGAGCTTTGGGGGTGCATGGGTATTTATAGGGGGTGTCTGGCCGACTTTGGTCGCCCAGGCGACCAATTTACTCATGTTTTGGTCGCCCAGGCGAGTTAAGGGCCCAAGTTGCAGAAGTTGCTCGTCCAATTGGCCTTCAAGTGGCCCATTTGCAGTTTCTGCTCGCCCAGGCGAGCAAAATACACTATATTAGCTCGCCTGGGCGAGCTAAAGCCCATCCACAAGCCTCTTTTTGTCTGATTTGCTTTCTGCACCCCCCATTTTGCTATGATTATTCGGAAGCCTCGAAAATCCACGGAATCTATCAAAATACAAAACATGATTGGATTAATCTTCCGAAATATGACAAAATGACATACAAGCAATAGGAGCTATTTTAACTAGGTTTAGGGTAAATTTATGATAAAAACTTATGAAATCAAAGGATAAGTGCCTTTATTTAAAACATGATTTTAACTGATTTAGGGCACTTATCAATGTCCCCACGATCTTGTCCGAGATATTCAGTTACTGAGTTGAGGTGGTTGAAACCACGCTCTTGTCGTTGGTATTGGCTGAGGAGGTAGATTGACTTGGTCATAAATAGGCTTCTTTTCTAATTGGACCTATTTTCTACTATCCGTAATAGATGCCCCCCAACCCGGTTATCAAGGAGTCTTGGTGACTGGGATGTATCATGCATGCGTGTGGGATACTGGAATCTTCTAGAATGCTCCTTTGTTCATCCCGGCACAACTCAATAACATTCCCTTTCAAGTGGTCCATCCCCTTGATTGTTATTAGAAGATTTTATGGAACTATGAGGCTGGGACGACATGCCACAATGTCTCGAAGACTGGATTTGAGATATCTGATTTCCTCTTGGAAAATCGGTTGCTTATTTTGAGCATAACCCTCGTGATAATGTATGCGTCGAGATGCTTGTACGATCGTCCGGGCTAGAAGCTTTATGTTCTCAGGCCACAAGCATGAATAGTTATTGTGACAAATCGCCATTATGTCATGTCTGTAACTGCAGTTTGCACACTAATCATGTCGTCGTTTCATTTTACGCTTTAATCATTACATTAAAAGCCCATTTTCTGTTTTGCCCCCAAGTCTTGGGTTGCGCTTTACCTTTTCACCCTTCCTGACGTTTCGTTTTTGCCAGCTGTCCCTCGTGTCGTTTCACGCTGCCTGGTGGTTACACTCTTCCCCCTATATTTCAAATTTTCTCTTCAAAGGTCATTTTTTCCACCTACTGCCCATTACGAGCAAACTGCCCTTATTTTCTTCAGGAAATTTCCTTATGCATCTGTGCACTCTTCCTTTGGTTGTCTTCAAGATTTTCTTCACAGCAGGTATTTTTGTTTCTGTCACCCTTTTTTCTAAGTCGCACTTCTTTTCTTATTTATCACGATCGCGCGTCCTTTACTCCATTCCGTTGAAACATCCTTATTTCTGGATTTTCGTTCTTGAGTTTCTCTTCTTGGATTTCTGGGTTTTTTTTTTTTAGTTGTGTCCTTCGTTCTTCACTTTTCCAGTCTCACCATTTTGTGATTCTTACTTCTCCTAGAATAAAACTCACTCTTGATGAAGAAGAACATTTACGAAAAACTGTTACCCCTAAGGTTTGGGTGGTGGTTCTTTGGTCTACCCTTTTTCGAGGAGGAAAGGGAAAAAGACCTTCTGCGCAGCCATTCTGGTAAAACTAGATTTTCTGTATCTGTCACCCAAAATACTAGTGCCCCCGGGCGCGGTGCCCCATTATTGCCTAGATTGAAACATCCCCGATCCTACTCCAAGGATTCTTCAAACTTTCGGGGGACTGATGTTCCCAACGTTAGAGGTCGTTTGGCTGGTGAGCCAAAAGAGCCTCAATCCGCCCTTGGGGGTTCTTCTCTTAATGTCCCCTTGGCGTCCCTGGGTTCTTCGCCCCCTTCGCCTCCCCTAGCCATAGATGAATCACCTGAGGTCCGATATGACCCTTGCTTTCATTGTGTGTCTGAGAGCTATCATTTTGTGCGTCTCGGGTCTGATTCGATGGACGACTCAATACTGGGATCATGTCGGCATAACCCTGTCGTTGTTCTCAAGTCCAGAGGCACGCCCCGAACCAAGGCACTGTAACGACTCAATTTTTTTTCGCTTATTTCCATTTTTACGTAAAGAAATTTTATCATTTTATATTTTCTCTTAAACGAATCCTTTACCATCAAACGTTTTTAAGTTCAAAATAAAATATTATACAGTCCAAGATACAGTTTAACATAGTACAGTCCAGAATACAGGCCAACAGACTAGTCCAAAGTCTAGTACAAATTGCATATTATCAGGGTAAACACAAAACACCAAAAGACAAGCAATTGAAGCTTCCTCATCACATCTTCCACATGAACATCCATTGCTTATTCCTCACTGTTCCTCTGCTCACCCAAATGAATTGGGGTCATCACAGGTGTCAACCAAAGACACAAAATAGGATAAGTTTATGATAAACATAGTTAGATAAAAGAATACATCCATAAATAACCATAATAACATTCATAAGTCAAGATGCATGATTCTTTATTTAAATGATGCATGACTTTCTCAGATTCTCATCACATGGTACCATAGTCAAGATAGCTTACTCTCTCTCTTGGAATTAGATCGACCAGTCAGGGTAGGTCAGTGTTGCAAAAGGACTCACACCCACACTACATGTGATCATCATGAGTAGGTGATCTCCCCACTGCCACTACCCCCCAACTTAGACACCTTTTGTCTAAACGCTCATCTCAATTCTAGCTATCTGACATACCTCCTCTTGAGGTAAATAACACGGAGTAGCCCCCGCCAGGCATATACATATGAAACATGCATGAATGATTATCTTTTTATCTCATATTTATTCTTCATCATCAATTTATTCTCATATTCTCATATGTTTTAAACTGTACACTTCCAACATCCATCTTCATAAATTCAATATAATAGTCATATTTCAACATAATTCTAGCATAAAATTTAACAGACATGCTCAAGGATTTATAGAACACTTTTAACAATATGTAATACATAAACTTTTGTGAAACATCCATTAAGCAACAATATATAACACACAAACTTTAGCAAAACATCAAATCAACTATTTCTTTAATTATAGTTATACTACATAGAGATTTAAGTCACTTAATCATTCTTTCATTAAACTAGATTCAAGTTATTTATTCCAACAATTATTCTTTAAGTTACTTTAAGTCACTTATTCAAACCATTATCCATAGCACCAACTTTATTTCTTTGAAGCATTTCATCAAACACATGGTAAACAAAGCTTGTTTTTTATGGAAATAAATGAGAATCTTAGCATAATTTAATATCTAAACTATATTTATCATAAAACTTCCCCAACCTTGCTTTCTCCTTGGAATTTTTGGCAACTTCCTTCAACCACTTCCTAGCTTTTCACGTGAACTTCTAAGGGTGTGGGCCTTGTTTTGTTTTTTAATTCAAAGTGAAAGAGATGGAAGATGAAAGTGGGGTGTTACACGTGAACTAGCATCCATTTTTGGTCCCCACCATCTTTTTATATGCTAGGTGAATTGGCTTTTTTCTACAAATATCTTCAAAGCTCATTATTACTTAGCTTTCTAGTTGGTTTTCTTTCATTGGCTAGTGGTTTTCCACCTTACAAGTGTCCTAGTTCATGAAATTTCTACATCTTTCCCTTGCTTTCTTGCTTTGCACGTGGATTAGCCAAGCTAAGGTGCATTCCCTTTGGTTTTCTTCTTTCACGTGAGATAGCTTAGGCTTAGTAGATTTTTATTGCGTTATCTCCAAAGCTATAATTGTTTAGCTTTCCAAATGGTCCAATTACAAGGCTCCTAGCTTTTTAACCATACAAGTGTCCTAAGTCTTGATTTTTCTCAAGCTTTCTCCATTCTTCTTTGATGTCCACGGCCAAGCTTTGATTTTGAAGCAATTGGTTTTCAATTTTGCTTATTCACGTGGAATGGCTATGGTCTAGGAAATTTTATGCTTTGTTTTACTTAACATATATCTTTACATTGAATACAATTGTTTCTATAATCTATGAAAGCCTAATTCTAATTGCTTTCTTAGGAATAAAATTCAAAAATTATTTAGAAACTAACTTTAGTAACATTTTTAGGATGTTATTTAACTTTCTTCCAATGGCTTTATCTGAATTCTTATTGGTTCATTTTGCTTTTAATTAGTAAAATGACTAAACTAACTTATTAAAGAATCTATTCCTCCTATAATTAAAAGAAAATTCCACAGATTGTACCTTTCCTTTTTCTGTGTTTTTCTGAGACTTGAGTTAGTCTAAATTGAATTCTTTTCAAAATTTCTTCCAAAATTCCTAAAAATTCTAATTTATGGTTTTTCTCTATTATCAATGTCATTAATTCCTTATCTAGGAGCATACTGTACTTTTATCAGGTGCTTATAGCATTACTGAGGCTATCTGACCTTGTCAGGGCTAAAGGGTATTTTTGTCATTTTCAAAAATGTCCAGGGGCATTTTCGTCATTTTATCTAGAAATGCATATTAATAATCTTATAAGAAAATTCACATATATGTATTGACATATGAGGGTGTTACAGGCGCTAGTCCAAGGGTTATCTCCCCGGTCAGCCAGCTCTGCCGAGGTCAACACTCTAACCCCTTCATCTACTCCGCCACCCCATTTATCAACCTCAGGTATGTCTTACTAATTTTCTCCCCTTTTTCGTAGGTATATATGGATCCACCATCATCAGCGGTTGTTGAATCCCAATTTGCCGGGTCTCACTCAGATTGTCCTCCCTTCTTGGCTTCCAAATTTCCCTAGGTGACTTATGAGGTGTTAAATACCCTGTTTATCTTGCAGCCTGATGTTATCTCCGCTATCCCGGTCGACAACAAGGATGACTTTTCTATCCGTGCCCCGAACCCGGGTGAACCCGTCTGCTCTGTTCGAGAAGGGACGGGTTCTAACTTCTTTTTCTTCTACAAAGATGAAGTTACTAGGTTAGGTATTCACTTTCCATTCTCCTCCTTTGAGGTAGAGGTTTTAAACCACCTTCATATTGCCCCCTCGTAGCTTCACCCCAACAGTCGGGGATTTGTCAGGTCTTTTGAGTTATTTTGTCAGGACTTGCGTATCCCCTGCATCGTTCCCCTTTTCTTTTACTACTTTTGTGTTCATACCGGCAGGACGGGTAGAGAACCTCCTAACCGAAAGAGGTGGGTTTCTATCCGGGGTTGCTCAAACTGTAAGCTCTTTACCGTATACACCGAGTCTTTTAAAAACTTCAAAAATAGATATTTCAAGGTTGCTGCTGAGCCCTGCAAGCAACCCTTCTTTTTGACCAGTCCAGAGTCGGAAGATGTGGAGTAGAAATTCTCCCTTTACTAGTCTCGCGACCACCATGAGCTCCCCCTAACGTCTTACCGATTACGCAGTCAAACTTGTCGGACTCTGACACTTCGTCCGTGTTCCAGATCTCAAAATATGTGGAAGCCCATGGTTCACTGGATGCTGCTGCTTATATCCGCAATTTCCTTGCTGGGCTATCCTCGGATTCCAAATTATTGATAATATGCCTGTATTGTTATTATGGTCTAACTGTTTAGTTGTTTATTGCAGTTGACAAAATGGAACAATAGCCAAACCCTAGCTCCAAGTCTAAGCAGGTGGTCATTGCTGCCAATCCTGTGACGGTGGTTCCGGGGATGAATATTTGAAGGCCTGGTGCGGCCAAGGCCAAAGCCCCTGAAGTGACTAAGGGTAAGCGGGTGTTACCCGCCAAGCGGGGCCAACCTCCTTTTCTAGACACTTTGGCTAAGAGGCAAAAGCGCAAGGTTGGTCGTGGTCCTGATAAGGCGTTTAACACCCCGTAGGCCTCCGGAGTATTATCATTAATAATACCAGATTAGCGCTTAAAACATTTGTTAAAAACTTAGCGGAAGCATAGAATCACTTTTCTTGATTTCATTATGTATAGAATGGAACAATTCACCAATAATACACACACCAGAATAATAAACACCCTTGCTGATCCAGTTTAAACATATGCATCACAATACACTCAGGAGTAA
Source organism: Glycine tomentella (assembly GCA_007407185.1). NCBI lineage: Eukaryota > Viridiplantae > Streptophyta > Magnoliopsida > Fabales > Fabaceae > Glycine > Glycine tomentella. The sequence continues at coordinate 32,952 of PYAF01005493.1, forward strand.
AGTTCATATGATTACATCAACAGTTCTGTACATATAAGTACATCAGTCTCAACACCACACAGTGGTGATACAAAAGAATAACGGCCCTCACATGAGGGTATACAGAACTATACATAGCTCAGGTGTACACACACCTCCCCTTGTCAAGGTACAAAATAGAATCAAAACAAAACTGAGCCTTCAAGCTCTCACTCTGCCATCTGGCTTAGCAAACACGTCTCTACTGGGGTCTCCTGCCCTGAAACTGCTCTCCCCTGCCAGAAGAGTCACCTGTAAACATATAAACCCCACACGGGGTGAGATACACATCTCAGTAAGCTCAGGGTCCATGGAGGAATCTCCTCCACCCTGGCCCACTTTCCATGATACAAACATCAGGTAATCACAACAATTGGCCACCCGGCCAGGCCTCCCGGCCCTCATAACAATATGAGCAAGTCATCTTGCTCTATGTACGACGTATCATCATCAACGCCTAACCTTAGTGTGAGACCGGAACTCACACCCGTGCCATCCCATAGGGAGCTACCCCTTACGCATGGATGCACGTATATGGTACCTCCGAGAATAGGCTTCAACCGCGACGGGACACACCTATCTCTTTGTCTTAAGGGATCATCATCACCCTGGGATCACCATCACCCACGAGCAAACCAAACTAGGAGGAAACCATCTCCTAGGGAGGTCCATATCTATCTTACTGGCCAGAAGATCTAATCACAGGCATAATACATTTCTCAAGCATAGATGCACATACATATCATTATGAGGATGCAACAACCAAAATGCATGCATCATCCTCAGGGACTAAGAACTTACCTGGCAAAGCCTCGCTCTGCAGTTCTTTCCCTGCTCTGTGGCACCCGCCACCGACACCCTCGGTGTCAAGCCCTAATCAAGGCATATAGGCTCATATCAAAACCAAATACACAAGCATCCAATCATAGGGAAAATAGAAATCCTCTAACTTAGAGTTTATCAGGCTCAGCCCACATCAGGCTTCTGACCTTTCAATGTCCATCATGGCTGACTACATAGCAATTGAGTCACCTCAGACTCAATGCCCATCATATACATGAGTTCAAACTCTCATCAGCCCATAATTCCATATATCTCTGGAACGGTCTAACCCTCATCAAAGGCACCATCCAACTAGCCTCACAGGCTCAGAACAAATATAATCAAGGCTCTAGCAGGTCATAAACCCAACAAGTGACTCATCACAAAAGCCACACAAGCAAACCACAGAGCCAAGATACAAAGTTTCCCAAATAAAAAACTGAAAGCTAATCCTTCATCACTACATTGCTCTAAACAAGTTTCTCTACAGGACCCAGAGCTAATTCTAGCCCCAGCTCAAATGGGTCACTATTCACAAAAAACCCCAAATCCCAAAGAAACCGGAGAAACTCGAGTTTCTTACCTCAAAACTGATGAGGAATGCCTCTGGACCTTGCCCCCTAGCCTGGGTGTCCGTAAAACGCTGCTATTCCACGCTTAACTCGAGTTCTTAGAAATTCCCTTGGAAAGGGATTCTCACTCAAGGGGTTTTTCAAGAGAAAGGATGAAGGATTAAAGCTCTCAAGGTGTTTCTCACAAGATTAATGGTCATAGGGAGGTGTTTGGTTCAATAAATAAGGTCCTAGGAAGCTTGCGCAAGTCTTCAATGGAGGTTTGGGCGAAGGAGGAAGAAGAAAAATGTTTTTCCCTTCAGAAAATCGCGGTTTGGCCTTTTATACTGGGCCTGCCAGAGGTTTAGCACTGATCGCGCCACCTCTGGCGCTAATCGCGCCACAATGGCGGTGTCTGTGGCGCCAACAACGCGACTTCCATGCCCCCATCGCCAACTTCCAGAACCTTATGGCGTCGTCTGCGCCACACCTGGCGCTGATCGCGTGGAAAACCAGGGAAAAAGGATGTTCCAGGCCACTTCTCGCGCCACCCGCGCCAAAAATGGCGCTAACCGCGCGGGCTGGGAATCCTCTGGCGCCCCTCGCGCCACATCGACGCCTCAGGCGCCCCTTTCCAGAGGATCTGGCGCTCCCAGCGCCAGTCTGGCGCCCTTGGAGCCACATTCCAGAGACCATGGCGCTCCTCGCGTGGCTCTGGCACTCTGGGCGTCAAGTTCCAGTGGGTTTGGCGCTACCCGCGCCACACCCCCACAGGGTTTTCTGCTGAACAATCCCGGCGCTAATCGCGCTGGATCTGGCGCCACCCGCGCCACACTAAGGGTCATCACAAGGCGACCATAGCTTCTGCCGAGGTCCCCATCGCAGCCCTGGTTCCTTCTGCTCCAGTCTCGTCCCCGACTGTCTCTGTTCCTATTTCTACCCCAGCTTCCTCTATTCCCGAACTTTCTCCACCGCCACCGATTTCTGTTATCCCTCTTCCCCCTGTTTCAGCCTCTCGGCCGGCATCGGGTACTTTCTGGGAGGAGGGGGTTACCAGTGATCTGTTTCGTATGGTCAAGGCCCCCCTCCACTTCCATGACTCCAACCGGCTTACAGAAGAAGATTTTGTAGAACTCAATCGAATTGAAGAACATGCATTCAAATGTGTGGCCCTGCTGCAAAGTTTGGCATTCTTGAAGGCCCGGCATAGCAAGACCATGGAGGAACTTGATGCCTCCCGGGAAGAGATCAAGAAGACCCATGAGGAGCTTCTCGTTGCCCAAGAGAAAACCATGAAGACTCAGGAGGAACTTCTTGCGGCCCAAGCTGCCAATACCGTCCTGCAGGAGGCCAAAATCTGAATAAATCTCGATCTAGGGAAAGCGCTTCGTAGTGCTTAGCGCGCTTTGTCTAGTCAGGAAGCGCTGCGCAACAAAAACTCAATGTTGACTTCGCAGCTAAACAAGCTGAAGACTCTACTAGAGAAAGCCGAGTCAGAGCATGCGATGGCAGAGTCAAGGGCGCAGGCAGCCGAGGAGGAGGCCGTTTCGATGGGGAACATGTTGGCGATGACAGTTGAGGACTCCTTTAATAACACTCTAGAGCAGATTCGTTGCTTGAATCCATAGGTTCAACTCAACACAGCCAGAATGCACTGCCAAGCTTATGTGGATGATGGTAAGTTGGTTCCTCCGTCTTTACCTGAAGATTCTGCGGTCCCGGTGAGTGTGGACCCAGCTCCGGGTGAAGAGGTGACCTCTTATGATCAGTTCGACAGTCATCAACCATCCCCCAAGGAATAAAGGGTCGGTATGTGTAACACCCCCGTAGGCCTCCGGTGCGTTATCATTAATAATACCAGTATAGCGTCCCATTAACATAAAATATTACTCAGCGGAAGTATAAAATCGTTTTTCTTGATTCATTATGTATGGAATTATCAACATTATACAGATATTCGCATAAAACACGTATTTATACCATTATTGATCCAGTTTCTCATACAAAGACAAAAGCATAAAGATCAATGTCCACAAAATACTCAGGAGGAAAACATACATAATATCATTAACAGTTCTGTATTTACATATACATCAGGGTTTTCACCACACTGTGCTGATACAAAAGAATAGTTACCCTCACAGAGGGTTTACAAAACTATACAGTCCTTTCTCAGGGTACATAACATAAACCAAACCAAATTGAGCCTTCAAGCTCCTACTTCTGCTTTCAGCTAAGCAGAGATGTCTCTACTCGGGCCTCCTGCCCTGAAACTGCTCTCTTCTGTCTGAAGAGTCACCTGAAATCATAAATCCCCACATGGGGTGAGATTCACATCTCAGCAAGTCTAGGGTCCAAGGAGGACTCTCCTCCACCCTGGCCCATTTTCCACAACACATACATCAAACAATCACAAACAAATGGCCCACTGGCCCTCATAACAATACATGAAACATCCAAACTTGGCGGAGCTACCTCAACGCCCAAATTCAATAAACATGGCGGAGCTACCTCAACACCTCAAGCAATACATATGGCGGAGCTACCTCAACGCCTCAATCAGCAAGCATGGCGGAGCTACCTCAACGCCCTGGCGGAGCTACCTCAACGCCTCATCTAATGGCCAATAGATCTAGCACAATCATATCATATAACAATCACAGATGCACACATATATCATGATGAGGATGCAATTACTAATGTATGCATCAGGCAATGACCAACACTCCCCCGGAGTGTGGTGTGGTACACAAGATGGGAATTTCTCCCCAGGGACACTGAACTTACCTAGCACGGTATCACTCTGTAATCCAGTCCCTGCTATGTGGCTTCCGCCACCGACATCCTCAGTGTCAAGCCCTATTCAAGGCATATGGTTATATCAGAACCAATTCAACAGACATGCTGTCATAGAACATATGGTGTCAGAAATCCCCTATCCTAGGGTTTTATCAAATTCTGCCTACACAAGGATTTTTCTCAGATTATATAGAATTCAATAAACTGCCATCAGAGCCATTGAGTCACCACAGACTCAATGCACAACACATTTCTAAGCCATGGCTCATAATAATTCATAATTCAAAATAACACTAGGACGGTCTTGCCCTCAACCCAGGCACCGTTCAATTAGCCTCTCAGGCTCAACATAGACTCAGTCATGGCTCATGCATGTCAGGAAACCATAAACAAGTGACTCTACACCGGTCACTCATGCATTCACAGAGCCAATATTCAAAGTCTCACAATTCAAAAACTGAAAGCTATTCCTTCATCATTAGACAGTTCTAAACAAGTTTCCCAACAGAACTCTGGGCTAATTCTAGCTCCAGATCAACATAACTCACAAAATCCAGGAATTTCTCAATTCCAAAATCAACCAAAGAAACTTACGTTTCTTACCTCAGTGGCGACCCTAAAGGCTGGAGGATGGCTTTCCTAAGCTCGGCAGTCCGTTCTACGCCTCTGGTCCTTGCCAACACTCAGGTTTCTGAGGTTTCTCTGAGGGAATGGATTTTGCTCAAAGCTAAGGAAATGATGAAGGATTTTGGCTTTCAATCTGTTAAAACTAGTTTCTAGGTCACAAGAAAGTGTTTAGGCTAGCACATGAGGTCCTAGGAAGCTTGGTTTCATCAGAAATGGAGGCTGGGGCTGGAGGAGGAATAAGAAGAAGTTTTCTTCTTCTAAAATCGCGACTGCCCTTTAATACTGGGCCTGCCCGAGCTCTGGCGCGGATTGCGCCAGCCCCGGCGCTAACCGCTCCAACATGTCGGTTTAGGTGGCGCCATCAGTGCCACTCCCACTCCCCTACCGTCAGCTTCCAAAACCTGTGGCGCGACCCGCACCATACTGGCGCTAACCGCGTGGATTTCCAGTGAAACTTGGTTTTCCAGGCCACTACCCGCGCCATCCGCGCCGCCCCTGGCGCCATCCGCGCGGTTTGGAAAACCTCTGGCGCCACCAGCGCCGTCCTGGCGCTATCAGCACCACAGCCAATGGGTCTGGCGCTATCAGCACCACAGCCAATGGGTCTGGCGCTATCAGCGCCATACCAAAAATTAGGTTTTCTAATGTGAATCCCCGCGCGGCGCCAACCATACCATAACTTAGGGTTATCACAGTATGCCGGTTTAGATTGTTATTGCTTTTATTCGACGGGCCAAGTTGTTCCCGACCTTATCTTGATTTTCGTACAATCTTACTCGTACAATTTGCCTTTATAATATTGCGTTCTAAATAGAACAATTTCTTGCATGCACATCGTATATTTGTTTGGCTCCAACGACCAAGTATAATATTACCCGAATCAGGGATTGAATATCAGATTTTGAATCCTGATTTTATAGAACCGAATTTTGACCCAAGCAACGTGTTATATGAACCTTAATCGATGAATGTGATTCCTTCAAAACACTAATCACGTATCCATAGCTAAATGATCATGTCAGCCTGATCAAGGTCGAATTAACACATTGCCAGGTCAATATAACTCATGCACGATATATAACTTCCTCGTAATAAGGATTTTTATTGATATTCTTCGAAGATAATTACAGAAGTTCATGATCTCAATGATAGATTTACACGGGCATTACATTCCCGACTTTTAAAATCAATTACTGAGAAACACATGAATAGAAACTTCAAATATTAGTTCATGACCTCCATAAAAGAGTTACGCGGGTCGGCATACCGGATCCCGGCTTATAAAGTCAATTATGGAGAAACACATGAATGAAAATCTAAAATATTAATCCATGATCTCCATGAAAGATTTACGCGGGTCAACACATCGGATCCCGACTCATAAAATAAATTAAGGAGAAACACATAGAAATCTAAAATATTAATCCATGATCTCCATGAAAGATTTACGCGGGTTGACATATCGGATCCTGGCTTATAAAATCAATTAAGGAGAAACACATGGTCATTGCGGGTTTCAAAATCAATTACTGAGAAACACATGAATAGAAACTTCAAATATTAGTTCATGACCTCCATAAAAGAGTTATGCGGGTCGGCATACCGGATCCCGACTTATAAAGTCAATTATGGAGAAACACAAGAATGAAAATCTAAAATATTAATCCCTGATCTCCATGAAAGATTTACGCTGGTCAATATATTGAATCCCGTCTCATAAAATCAATCAAGGAAAAACACATGGAAATCCAAAATATTAATCCATGATCTCCATAAAAGATTTACGCGGGCCGACATATCGGATCCCGACTTATAAAATCAATTAAGGAGAAACACATGGTCATTGCGGGTAGGAACTTCTAGCTATAATAGCTTTTTAACTTGTCAGCATTCCAAGTGCGCTTCATGTTCTTTCCCGCAAGGGTTTCCAGCATGTACACTCCATGCCCGAGGTTTTGCGTGACTCGATATGGTCCTTCCCAATTGGGTGCTAGCCTCCCGTCCTGGGCATTCTTATTCCCAATATCCGCTCGGCGTAACACGAGGTCGCCTTTTACAAAGGACCTCGACTTTACTATTTTATCGAATTTACGGGCTGTTATGCGTTTCATGTGGAGGTCTCGGTGATGTGCCGTAATCCGGACTTCTTCTATCAGGTCTAGCTTGGAGGCTAACACTGCATTGTTGTTGGCCTCTCCTGTGTGGAACGCCTGTTGTCTTCTCCATGATGGTTGACCGATCTCCACGGGTATCATTGCTTCGCAGTCGTATGTTATTCTAAATAGGGTTTCTTGAGTAGCGGTTTGGGCCGTGGTTTTATGTCCCCATAAGACATGATAAAGCTGCTCGACCCAATTTGGGTCGGCTTCATGCATCCGCTTTTTCAGTCCATCTAGAATGATTTTGTTCTCCGCTTCGGCTTGACTATTGGACTGTGGATGCTTGACTATTGGACTGTGGATGCTCTACAGACGAAAAATGGTGCTTATGTGGAACCCGGTCATCATACCTTCAAACTTCTTATCCGTGAATTGCATCCCGTTATTTGTGACGACTTCTGCTGGAACCCCAAATCTTGCTATTATGCTGCGCTCGAAAAACTTTTGAACTCGGGCCGAGGTGATGGTTGTTAAGGGCTCGGCCTCGATCCATTTCGTGAAGTAATAAACGGTTACTATTAGCCATTTCATTTGACCCTCCGTTGCCTTAAATGTTCCTAAAAGATCCATTCCCCACTTGTAGAAAGGCCATGGTGTCGTGATCATCGTTAACTCAGCTGGTGGGGACCATAATATCTTTGCGTGCTTCTGGCAGCTGTCACACTTCTGTACATGTCCTGCTGCGTCTGCCTTCATCGTTAGCCAGAAGTATCCAGCCGTAAGTCTTTCAATGCTAAAGCTCTTCCACCCATATGCTGACCGTTGATGCCTTTGTGTATCTCTGTAAGTACATATTCGGCTTGGTCCGGGTTTAGGCACAACAGCATCGAAGTGTGGAGGCCTCTGCGATATAACTCGCCATCAACTATAGTGTGCATGGCGGCGACTCGAATTAGCTTCCTCGCTTCTATGCCATCATCTGGTAATATCCCTTGTTCTAAGTAATTGATGATAGGCCTCCTCCAGTCCTCGGTAGCCGAGATGACCATGACGCATGTGGGTTGGGCAACTTCCTATTGAATGACCGTTCGGTGGCTGCCCGTGCATTTCGTGCTTGCTGGTTTTGACAATATGTCAGCTCGGGCATTTTCTTCCCTCGGAATATGGCGATTATGACTTCGTTGAATTCTTCTATTATCTCCTTTACCTTAGCCAGATATTTGGCTAATAGAGGCCCCTTGGTTTGATATCTTCCTTCAATCTGCGCTGAGACAAGCTGTGAATCGGTGAAGACGTTGACTTTCAGCGCTCCCTGCTCTCTGATCTGCTTCAGCCCGACGATCAATGCTTCGTATTCTGCTTGATTATTTGAGGTCAAAAAATTAAGCTGTAATGATTGTTCAAGTGACACCCCCTCTGGATTTTAATTGATGATCTCGGCTCCGCTTCCTTTGGAATTAGACGAGTTGTCAACGTATAATTTCCACACTGGATTCTCTTGCTGGTTAGGAGACACCGAGGTTAGCTCCACTACGAAGTCGGCTAAGGCTTGAGACTTGATGGCGTGCCGGGCTTCATATTGAATATCGAACTCGAACAATTGGATGGCCCAATTCATCATCCTTCTAGCTAAATCCAGCTTGTGTTGTACTTGTCGGATGGGTTGATTTGTTCTGACAACAACGGTGTGGCTTTGGAAGTATGGATGAAGCCTTTTTTGCCGTTGTAAGGAGAGCAAAGGCCACTTTTTTGAGTTTTTGGTATCGCGGCTCCAAGTTCTTGAGAGCTCGGCTCACAAAATATACCGGCGTCTGAGACTTGCCAACTTCTCTGACCAACACGGCGCTTATGGCTTCTTCTCCGACCGAGAGATATAAGATCAATGTTTCTCCGGGGTCTGGTTTTGAGAGAACTGGGGGAGAGGCCAAACATCTCTTAATCTCTTGAAAGGTTGTTTCGCATGCCGGGTTCCATCCCATGTTAGCCTCCTTTTTCAGCAATTTGAAGAAGGGAAGTGTTTTTTTGCGGATTTTAGGAGAAATCGTGTCAGGGCGACCATTCTTCTCGTCAATTGTTGGACTTCTCGCTTGTTGGATGGGAACTGCATGTCCAAGAAAGTCTTGCATTTATCTGGGTTTGCTTCTATTCCCTTGTGAGTAAGCATAAATCCTAGGAACTTCCCGACCTTTACCCCAAAAGCACAATTCAATGTATTTAAGCGTATATTGTGCTGCCTTAGTTTGTGGAAAGTCTCTTCTAGATCCCAGATATGATCCCCGTTCGCAGCTGTCTTTGTTATCATGTCGTCGATGTAGACTTCTTATTCGCTGATAAGTAGCCCCGACATTTTTCAAACCAAACGGCATTACGTTGTAGCAATAATTGGCTTCAACACCCTAGAATGCCGTTTTTGCCTGGTCGTCCGGGTCATGGGTATCTGGTTATATTCGGAGTATGCGTCCATGAATGATAGCAGTTGGAAGCCGACAGAGTTGTCTACAAGCTGGTCGATACTCGGCATTGGGTATGAGTCCTTGGGGCAAACTTTGTTTAAATCAGTGTAATCAATGTAGACTCGCCATTTCCCATTGGAATTCTTCACCATTACCACATTGGAGAGCCACGTGGTGTATTGTATTTCTTTTATTAACCCAGCTTCCAGGAGCTCCTTGATGTGCTTCTCCAGGGCTTGTCTTCTTTCTGGGCCAAAGTTTCCATTCTTCTGCACCACTGGTTTGGAACCGGGGTACATAGCTAGTTTGTAGCAGTAGAAAGTAGGCTTTATTTCGGGGATCTCGGAAGCCTTCCACGCAAATACATCTTGGTTTTCTCGGAGGCATTTGATCAATCTGCTTTTGGATTCTGGATCATTCTGCTTGCCTATCTTTGTGATCTGTTCTGGGCAACTTCCGAGTTGAACATCTTCAAGCTCATCTACTGGTTCCTGTCTCCATTCTTCAACGTCTCGCATATCTAGCTCCACCAGATTCACCAGATTCCGCGATGAACATTTCTCGGGATTTTCAATCCGGTCTCCTTGCGTTATCCGAGGTGGGGAAGAGGGGCCACCTTCGCTTTCTCTTACTGCATTGTAATAACACTGCCTGGATTCCTTTTGATCTCCACATATGGTGATGACTCGGCCGTTGCTTCCCACCTTCTTCATCTTCTGATGTTTAGTGGACATCAGTATATCCCACTTATGAAGAGTCAGTCTGCCCAGGATGATATTGTATGGTGAACAAAACTCGCTGACGGTGAATGTGACTCTTTCTGACTTGAATCCCTCCTTAGTTCCTAGTGTGAGCCGGAGGTCTATGGAACCCTTAAAGCCGATACACCAACTGTTAAAACCTATCAACATGGTCTTGCACGGTTTCAAGTCTTTGTTGATTTGGAAGATTGCTGAACTAAGGGGGAGCTTTTGAAGATTAGAGATCTGTAAAGACTTGGAAAAGTTTTGGCTTTCAACATGCTTGAAGGCTTGAAGGCTTGAAGATCAAAATTGTGATTCAATGTAAAAGGAAAGGAAGCCTTCTGATGATCCAAGTTCTTATATGCATACCATTGATAATTATTCATGCATTACATCATAAAAGCTTAAGCAATTGATTTGGTACTTCAAAAATAAGTCAAGCTTTTTGGAAAAATAGTTCTAAGTCGTTTTAATCGATTACCAAACTTAGATAATCGATTATATTGTTCTTAAGAGTTTCTGGAAATAAGTAAGAACAAATTAATCGATTATATCATCGTTTTAATCGATTATTTCACTATTGCATTTATTCAGTGTTAAATGAGTGACTGGTTTAATCGA
>PYAF01005493.1:53264-65752 GCA_007407185.1 Glycine tomentella
GTTGTACTGCGCTCTCCAAGTGTGCTTGTTCCCCCTTCTTCTTTACCATGGCAAGTCTTTGTGAAATAACTCCGTCCGATGAGAAGAAAAAGGAAGGCATTAAGAGACCCTCCTGGCACAACCCTAGACACTCTAAGATCCTTTTTCAAATCTGCTCCCACCATTTCGAGTCAAGAGATAGATAAATAGACACATCTCAAGGAGGTAATGTCAGTAAGGAATAGGCCGAAGTTTAAGGAAAACAGCAGTAGGAATAGCAAGAAAGACGCACCCCCGCTGATTTATTTTACCGAGGAAGATCTGAAGGGAGTGGTACCCGGGCATGAAGACGGTCTCGTCATAACAGGAACCGTCGCCAATTTCCGGGTCAAAAGGATATTTGTCTACAACGGTAGTTCGGTCGACATCATTAACTGGAGCGCCTTCAAAAAGATGAATTTGAAGGAGGAAGACCTGAGGCCGTGCCAAACCATGCTGTACAGTTTCAACCGAGAAGGCACCGGCCTAAAGGGAGCTATCGATCTCCAGCTAACACTGGGAACGAAGGAGGGCTTCAAGTCGGAAAGGGTGACGTTCATCGTCGGTGAATTTCCGTCCCCATATAACATTATTTTGGGCAGACCCACACTCCACAAGTGGGACATTCTGATGTCCACCAAGCATCAAAAGATGAAGATGATAGGCACCTCGGCAAAGTCATTACAATTTGCGGAGACCAAAGAGAATCCCGACAGTGTTACTACAACACGATTAGGGAAACGGAGGGTGGCCCATCATCCCCACCTCGAATTTGGCAAGGTGAGCAGAGAGGATCCAGGGCCGAGGCACATCCATCCTAGAAGCCGGTTAATCTAGTAGAGCTGGACCTACGAGATGTCGAGGAATGGAGACCAGAGCCGGTGGACGAGCTCGAAGATGTCCAGATCGGCGATTCCTCAGAACAAATTACGAAGGTGGGCAAGCAATGTGACCCAGAAACCAAGGGCAGGTTAATTCAATGTCTGAGGGAAAATCAGGATGTCTTTGCTTGGAAGGCATCCGAGATACCTGGGATTAAGCCCACCTTCTGTTGCCACAACTTGGCAATGTATCCCGGCTCTAAGCCAATAGAACAGAAGAACAGGAAGCTCAGCCCGGATAGGAAGCAAGCTCTGACGAAGCATATTGGAGAGCTGCTGGAGGCCGGATTTATAAGAGAAATACAGTACACGACATGGCTTTCCAACGTGGTCATGGTGAAGAAATCCAACGGGAAGTGGCGGGTCTATGTCGACTACAATGACCTGAGCAAAGTTTATCCCAAGGATTCGTATCCAATGCCGAGTATTGATCAGCTTGTAGATAGCTCGGCCGGTTTCCAATTGCTATCATTTATGGATGCTTACTCTGAGTATAACCAGATTCCCATGCATCCAGACGACAGAGAGAAGATGACATTCCGAGGTATTGATGCCAATTACTGTTATGACGTCATGCCTTTCGGTTTGAAAAATGTCGGGGCGACCTACCAGCGGATGATGAATAAGGTTTTCTCGGATCAAATTGGGCGCAATATTGAAGTATACATCGACGATATGATCACGAAGACATCGGCGACCGGGGACCAGATCCAGGATTTGGAAGAAACCTTCCAGAAACTGAGGCAGCACAACATACGGCTGAACCCACTAAAGTGTGCATTTGGGGTAAGAGCCGGGAAATTCCTGGGTTTCATGCTGACCCACAGGGGAATAGAGGCGAACCCGGATAAATGCAAGGCCGTCCTGGATATGCAATTTCCGACCAACAAGAAGGAGGTCCAGCAATTGTCGGGGAGGATGGCGGCCTTAACCCGGTTCCTTCCAAGGTCCGCTAAGAAGGCTCTTCCTTTCGTCAAGCTATTGAAGAAAGAAGCAAGTATAGGCTGGAACTCGGCATGTGAGGAGGCGTTTCAATAGATCAAGACGTGTTTAGCTTCACCTCCAATATTGTCAAAGCCCGAGCCGTACTAGTCAGAGAAGTGGGCAAGTCACAGTTGCCGGTATATTTTGTGAGTCGAGCTCTCAAGAACTCGGAGCTGAGATACCAGAAGCTCGAGAAGGTGGCTTTTGCTCTACTCACCACAGCAAAGAGGCTTCGCCCATACTTTCAGAGCCACACCATCGTTGTATGAACAAATCAGCCCATCCGACAGGTGTTGCACAAACCAGATCTAGCAGGGAGAATGATGAACTGGGCCATTCAGCTATCCAAGTTCGACATTCAGTATGAGGCCCGACATGCCATTAAGTCACAAGCTTTGGCCGACTTCATAGTAGAATTGACCTCGACATCAGCCGCTCAACAGAAGGATAAGGTGTGGAAAGTTTATGTTGACGGTTCATCCAATGTGAAGGGAAGTGGAGCCGGGATCATCGTCGAAAACCCCGACGGTGTATCTCTGGAACAATCATTGCAGCTTAATTTTCCGACTTCCAATAATCAAGCAGAATATGAAGCTTTGATCGCCGGGCTAAAGCAAGTCAAGGAGCAGGGAGCGTCAAGGGTCAACGTCTTCCCTGACTCGTAGCTGGTTTTTGCGCAGATCGAGGGGAGATATCAAACCAAAGGCCCTTTACTAGCCAAGTATCTAGCTAAAGTAAAGGAGATGATGGCAGACTTTGATGACATAGTGGTCGCGCACATTCCGAGGGAGGAAAATGCCCGAGCCGACATACTATCAAAGTTGACTAGTACGAAAGGAGCGGAGAATCACAGGACGGTTATACAACAGGAGCTTGCCCAGCCGGCATGTGTCATGGTCATACTGGTCGCTGAGGACTGGAGGAGGCCCATAATTAATTACTTGGAGCAAGGAGTCGTCCCAGAGGAGGAGCTAGAGGCGAAAAGATTGACTCGAGAGGCTGCGATGTATGTGATCCTTGACAGTGAACTATACCACCGAGGCCTACATACTCCACTATTGTTGTGTTTAAGCTCAGACCAAGCTGAGTATGTGCTCTCGGAAATACACAAAGGGATCAACGGACAACACATGGGGGCAAGAGCTTTGGCACTAAAGGCTCTTCGCGCAGGGTATTTTTGGCCGACCATGAAGGCGGACGCAGCAAAACACGTCAAGAAGTGTGATAGTTGCCAGAAGCATGCGAAAATAATATGGGTCCTCCCGTCCAAGCTCAGCTTGATCACTGCTCCGTGGCCATTTTACAAATGGGGCATGGATCTCCTGGGGTCGTTTAAGGCTATAGAAGGTCAAATGAGATGGCTAATAGTGGCCATTGACTACTTTACCAAGTGGATTGAGGCCGAGCCGTTATCTGCAATCACCTCGGCCCGAGTTCAAAAGTTCTTGGAACGGAGCATAATAGCGAGGTTTGGAATCCCGACAGAAATTGTTACCGATAATGGGACACAATTTGCAGATGGTACATTTAAAGCAATGATGACCGGCTTCCAAATCAAGCACCACTTCGCCTCAGTAGAGCACCCGCAATCTGACGGCCAAGCAGAGGCAGCAAATAAAGTCATCCTTGATGGGCTAAAGAAGAGAATGCATGACGCCGGCCCGAACTGGGTCGAGCAACTTTATTATGTGCTTTGGGCTTACAGAACTACGGCCCAAACGGCCACCGGAGAAACCCCATTCAGGATGACTTATGGCTGTGAAGCCATGATTCCTGCAGAGATCGACCAATCATCTTGGAGGAGGCAGCATATATCTCAGGAGAACGACAATGATGTTGCACTTGTTGCCGAGCTGGAGTTAATAGAAGAAGTCCGCACGGCTGCCCATCGCCGAGATCTACATCAAAAGGGCAAATTGGCCCAAAGATTCAATAAAAGAGTGAGACCAAGATCTTTTGAAAAAGACGATCTCGTGTTACGCCGAGCAGACATCGGAAATAAGAACGCCCGAGATGGGAAGCTAGCAGCAAACTGGGAAGGACCATACCGGGTTGTCCAAAATCTTGGGCAAGGAGCATACTTGTTGGAAACCTTGGACGGCAAGCAAGTCAAACGGACTTGGAACGCGGACAAGTTAAAGAAATACTATAGCTGACAATGTGCAGCCGAGAAAGTCCATGTGTTTTCCTTTAGTTGGCTTTCAGTCAGTCATTGGGATCATGGAACTCCACCATGTGTTTCCCTTTAGTTGGCTTTAAGTCCGTCATCGGAATCATGGACACCATGTGTTTCCTTTTAATTGGCTGTCAAGCCCGTCATAGGGATCATGGGAGTAACTAGGATTTCCCTTAGTTGGAATCACAGAAAATTTTCATGTGCTTCTCATTAGTCGATTATGTGAACCGGGAACATAAAACCAAACAAGTCTGTCATTGAGATCATGAACTTATGTAAATCTTCGAAGATTATTAATAAAATCCTTAATGCAAGGAACATTTTTTTTGCACAAACTTTGAGCGCTTAGTCGTTGTTTTATATTAACTCGGTCTTGATCACGCCGACGTAACTATTTAATCACGGGTGAATCATCGGATTTTCCAAAAGAATTACACCTACAGGTTAACGTTATGAATATATTAACAGTTGCTAAGACGGGAACATGATCCCACAATTATATTTAACACCGACCAAAGATTTGGGTTAAAAAATATATACTCGGCCATAGAAGCCGAAATGAAATATTTAAAATCCCGACTGACGAGTCAGGGTAAAAAATACTTAGCCATAGAAGCCAACATACGAAAGTGAAGTATTTAAAATCCCGACCGACGAGTGAGGGTAAAAAGTACTTGGCCGTTGGAGCCATTATACGAAAGAAATAAAAGCGGCAAATCGTAGCTGATAAAAGCCGACTAGAATTACTTAATAAAAGTGTGCAGAGTATTCAACAATTATTCAGAAAATAAAGAAAATACAAACACAACCGGCATTCCGGCTCTTCAGTTCTCGCCGCCACTTTGACCTGGATTCTCCTCGGGAATGTCCGCTGAGCTCGATTCTTCCTCTTCACTATCGGAAATAGCCAGCAATTAACCGTTCCCGACGTAAGATTTGAAGTGCATACCCTCGGTGTTCAGCTGGATGCCGGGGTTAAGGAAGCGGATCTGGTCCAGTGCATTGTTGAAGGAAGCCTCGGTGGACCGAGCAAGCTGTGATTGAACAAACATGAGCTCCTGGAAGGTATCATCAGCTTGCTTGGTTTTCCGTTCATTAACTTCCATCAAATGCTTACACCGATCAAGGGCTTCGGCAGCTCGACCCCGGTGGATGGCCACACTCTCTTCCAACTTGGCCACAGCAGCCCGGGAAAATTCAGCCTCCGCCCGAGAAGTCTCCAGCTAGGCCCGGGTAGCCTCAAGGTCGGCCGTCAGCTTGGCCACCGACTCTTGAGCCTCTTTGGCCTCCGCTCGGGATATTTCCACTTCTTTAATTGAAGCGACAACATTTTCCCGAGCAAAGTCCAGCTCCTGTTGAAGCCGCCGAGTCTCACTCTCAAAAGCTCCGAGCTTGACAGCCACTTTGCAAGCCTTTTTGTTTAAAGATGCGAAGCTTCTAAGCAAGGTGGCGATCTTCAAGCATGTCAGCTCCATTGAGCTCAGCTCATCCAACTCTGGAGCAAAAAAGGGCACCAAGTCGAAATACCTCTTGGGTGCCCGAGCCACTTCTAAAAATTCCCGAGTCACCCCATGATTCCAAAGAGACCGGGGAGATAGCCTAATGTGCTCCTCGGAAGGCTCGAGCACCGAGGAAGGTGCATCCGTCGCGACCGAGACATCCGGAGCAATGTTGTCCGCGGGCTCATCGGGAATAATGATGGGCTCCTCGGCTACAGGAGAAGGAAGCGGAGGAATTGGAGCCTCCACAGCGGGCTCGGCAGGAATCGGGGCCGGATCAGCACCGGTGGTAACGGCCCTGCTGGTCCCCCCGGTCAGCTTTCGCTTTTTCCGGGATTTCAGAGCCAATAGGTGAGCAGGTCTTGGTACCGGGCGGGAGTCCATTTCGACTGCTGCACAAACATCAAAAGATTAGCAATAAAAGAAGTGAAGTATTCAGTTTTATCTATGAAAGCAATCTAAACTGACCACACTGAATATAAGAAGCTATGGGGGCCAAGCATCCCGACTCTTTGTATGACATTATTCGAGCTGCAGAAGTGGCGTCAGAATCCGACAGCCCAGTCTTGTCGGTTCGGTAAAAGGCGAAGGGAAGGTCATGGTGAGTGGAAGACCAATATAATGGAAACTTCCAAGATTCCGAGGAAGAATCAGTTAAGTTAGAGAAAAAAGGATGTTGGTCGGGCTCGGCAACGACCTTAAAGAATTTATCCTTAAAGCCCTTGAAGGACTCGACGTATAAAGAAAAAAGCCGACGGTCAGAGTGACGGTCAGCACGACCTCGGAAAGAAGTCCAGCCTTTCCGGTCGGCAGGTTCCCTACCGGATCGGTGGGTTTGAACCATGAAAAAAATAAAAGAATAAAGGACAAGTGCAAGGAACTTCTAGCCTTCGGCAAAGAATCTCGAAGGCTTGCATAAAGGCCCAGCCGTTCGGATGAATTTGGGAAGGGGCAACTTGCAGATGATTCAACACCCGCATTTGAAAGTCGGTAAAGGGAAGACGAACTCCCAACCGAGTAATGACATCTCTATAAAATAAAAAGAAGTCGGGATCGTTCCCTTCCCGGGAGGAGCATATGGGCTCACCCGAGCGGGGAAGGCAGATGTGAAAGCCCTCTTGAACCCCGAGGGGGATCAAAGCAAGGTCCTCGGAATCTAATACCGAGGTGTGTTGTAACACCTCATGGGTGACCCAGGGGAACCTACTGTTAAAGCAGGGGAAGGAGTTTCAGATCGAGACTCGGTTGCGGATTCCTCAGCAGTTCTGGCCCGAGACGAGTCCATAATTACCTACGGCAATAAAGAAGAAAATTATTAGTAAAGTACCTGGAAGGAGAACCATCAAGGGGCGGGGATGAGAAGAGGTCAAAGCCGGTAGGGTAGACTCTTCAACAGAAGTCGGCACCCCAGTACTAAAATCTGACTGGAGTGATGATGTATTGGTTTCCTTGGGAAGAGGCTTAGGAACCCAGATGGGGTTATGACGACATTGGTCCAGCAGTTCCTCGGCCTGTCTATTTAGATCCATATTGGCTAAGTACATAAATTCCTCAATACATTTTGAATCGTGTTCGTATTGAATTTCGAAATTTGGCTCGGGTACAAGGTAGGTTTCAGAATCAATTGAAGGGGCATCACCCGACGGAGCGGGAGCCTTGGGAAGTGCCCTAGACTCGGAGGCAAGTATTGCTGACCTCTGACGTGACGATGACCCCAACCTAGAGGACCTTAACCTGGAAGGATTGAGAGGTTTTGGACCTAATCTGGAAGGATTGGGAGGTTTTGGAATAGGGGCTTTGGAACTGCCTGGGCCAGAAGGAACTCGAAGCAGGGACTTTCTTTTTTCTTCTTCAGAAAGGGGCAAGCCATAAAGCAAGAATGCAGCACGAGGGGAAACCGTTTTGCGAATTTCTTCTTTTTGTTCAGGGGTATATTTCATGATGAACGAGAAAAAAGCACAAGAACTGGGAAGTGTGGAAGTGAAAGAAATGTGCAGAAAAGGTCGACACTTAGGGTTCATGCAGAGTAAGACGAAATATAAGGAACTACAATAATAATATATGAAAGAAGAAAGTAAATTGAAAGATACCTGGAATAGAAGAAGGTTGATGGAAGGAGGATTGACAGCGAGGAACAAGTAACTTGAAGGAGGCACGGGAAGAAGCAGAGAATGTCGGAATCGCAGAGGATAAAGAAGAAGCCCAAGAGGAATGAAAAGTGCAAAAGATTCGAAGGCAAAATCGAAATGCAGAAATTATGAGGAAATTACTCACAATAAAGCACCATAATGAGGTAACGGAAGGGGCACATTAAACAAAAAGAGTAACCGCCAGAATTCAAAAGTCATAGATAATAACTGCTGGTTATGGAAGAACGTGGAAGGGACAAAGATGTCATTAGCACAGAAAGGAAATGATTGAAACGTGCAAAGAAAGGACAAAGGCTGAACGGCAAGACACATGGCGGCTGGGGAATAGAAGACGTTCCATTCCTCTATATTCATAACTGCTCAGACTATTCTTAAAAGACAAGAGATAGCTCGACAATAACATCGATAAAAAATGACCGGTGGACCCTGTCAGAAGGTGGATTATCTCAACAAGGGGCAAATGCAAAGTATGTCTCAGCTCGGATATTGATCACCTCGGCTAGGATAATGATCACCTCGGCTTGGGTTTTGATCACCTCGGTTCGGTCAATTGTTTCCCCGGCTTGCACCTTGGACACATCGACTCGGACGAAAACCATCTCGGTTCGGACACCAATTAACCTTGCTCGGGTTCTTCCCAAAAAGCATGGTCGGCTCCATAACTGGTACATCCCGGCCACCCAGAGTGCTAGGTGACCGGGCTGAGGGGCATCTGTTACGGATAAAAGATAAACATATATTATCTTTTGTCCAACTAATTCAAATGTTTAAATCTCTATTAATCTGTTATCATAACCACTATAAAGTAACCACCAAAAGATAGAAGACATGATCATTATCTTCTAGTTATCAATATCTCCACGTATCAAGGAAGAAGATATTGGGCTCAACCGTCTGATTATCAAAGTCCAGGTAAAATCCTATAAATACAGCCTACTCCATGGTGAAAGGTACATATACAATTCTGACTCTCTCTTTTCATTCACACGGCACACACTGCACCCCAATTGCTTCGTGTGTATTGCTGCTGTGATCTTCTTCTTCCTTAAGTTGCTTCAGTTCATAAGCTTCTTAAGAGAGAGAGTCTGATCATATAGAAAACCATCCAACACCACTTGTTGGACATTCTGTTCTCTTCAAACAGAACAAATTCAAAACAGAAGTTGCAATAATCAAAACTTACACAGTTGACTATATATTAATTTCCAATCTTTTTAAATCAAATTATTGTCTTTGAATGTAAAAAAAAATATCATTTCACTATCGGTTATATCTATTGCATGCAGCCCAAAAGGTTCGTTTGAGTTTTGCTCTTTAAAGTAATAATGGTAAATAAGTTTTGGACTATTTAATGACTATGATGTGAAGTAATTAAATATCTCTGTTTTTGGGTTTTGGACAATTATAGAGGGGAAAACTTGTGTGTGTAAGGAGGTGGTTGAAGGCATTGATAGGGAAAAAAATAAAGTGGCCTTCAGGGTTATAGAGGGAGACCTACTGCTGCAATATTTTAAGAGCTTCAAGTTTACAATGCAAGCTACTCCAAAGGAAAAGGGAAGCGTAGTGCATTGGGTCCTGGAATATGAGAAACAAAAAGACCACTCTCATGACCCTCACACCATATTGCAATTGATAGCTGAGTAGATTACACTAGTTGATGCTTACCTTACTAAGGACCATAATTAAATCAATTTCAATATAGTTTATGTCCTATGCTATTGCTATACTAGAAATAAAACTAATTGATGTCTTTTGGGGCATAATTGCCCCTTAATGCCATCGATTATATATATGTATGTTAAAAGCTTAATAAATTGTGTCAGCCACAACTAGGCGTGAGCTAGGTCGTAGGTACGTACCTTGTGTTGTTGTATTATTTGTGTACTGTGACACTGTGATAGCGTGTTCTTGTAACGTATGGGATTTCATGATGAAAGTCATTGGCATTGGTTATAACTTATCAAATTATGTTTGATTTGAAATCCTTTACTTGTCATCTAGTATCTTTACGAAAAAATCAGTTAATACACGCCTATTGTAAGTCCTCTCTAGACCAAGAGTGTCACGACATATCCAATGACGGATCCAGAACATTTTAATTGTGGGAACAAGCTCAAATATATATATATATATATATATATATATATATATATATATTAGTGGGGACAAGATTTATATAATAACTTACTTTTTAACTAATTTTTAAATTATAAAAGTAATTTATAACTAAACTTACATGTTATACTAAGAAAAAATAAAAAATTAATGGAGGCATTTGTCTCCTTCCTCTAACAAGTAGATCTGTCCCAGAACATATCCATGACTATGATTAATGCATTGATTAATAATCATAGTTAATAGAGAAAACTGGAACCCCAGAACACAGAAACTCAAAGTGATGGAAATTCTTCTGTGAGAACGTATTAGATGGAACCTAATCCGCCGAAGATTGGAAGAGTTTAATGTGGGACTTTTTTTCTTTTCAAAATGGTTTTTATTTAATTTATAAACAAAATATTAAAATGGGTGTTTTGCAAAATTAATTAGCTATCTGGAGTGATTTTTCGTTTGTTCTATCAAGAAGTGTTATTTTGATTAATTTCTTTTCAGGTGTTTTTAAGTACATCCTGATATGTCTTATCTAAAGTGGGTATTTAGTGTAGGTTAAGTCTATTATAAAAAACCGAACCATTTTGGTTCCCATTGGTAATGATAGTTGCTTCCGTCTTGGTGTACCTTACATGGTTAAGAGGCACCATTCTTGTAAGGGATTATAACTCGTTTTTTCCCGGGATTGGGCCGGGATTATACATAAAGGGCTTTTGGGAATGATTTCGTGGGTGAGAGATGTACTTGAAAGTTTCTAGGGAGCTTGAGATTTATTTATTTATTTATAACTTCTTCATGCAATCTTGACACATCTTGTGCTATGATTGGACCGTAATAAAATTGCCTTTGTGTATAAAACAAATACACCGAATCATTTTTGTATGTTCTTTTATATAAAGCATATATAAATTGAAATTATAGTTTTCTTTCTAACCAAATTACAAGATGAATGCTTTATTGACAAAAATCCAGCAGATTTTTACAAGATTATAATTGTGAAAATTTGTGTTATTATCATGTGTGATTGGTACTAATTGTACAATGTTGTTGTTACAATTAGTATTGTAACGTATCACTTGTAAACGTATTTAATCAGTAGTAATATATATCAATAATTATATTAATTTGATTAAAATGTCAGTTATAGAAAATAATAAATACTATATAATAATTATTAATTATAAGTAATGTAAAAGCTATTTATTTTATAAATAGCTATACAATAATAGCTATTTCTTTTAATTATTAATAAATACTATATAATAGCTATTTATTTTTCTTTATTCACCACTCATTTTATATTAATGACTTTAGAGCTCTCTCCCCCATGAAATGCTCTCTCTCCCGTGAGATGTTCCCTTTGTTTCTCCTGAAACCCTTTTGAATTCTGAGTAACATTCTTCTTCGTTGTGAGCTGGGTGGTCCTCCCCTTGTGATTACCCTTCCTTTTCTCCACATGAGCCTTTCCCTTTACACATGAAAAAAAAAAATTTGATAACCTTAATCTTGAAGAAGGGGATAATGTTGATTTGGAGATCCCAATTGAAAATAATGACGTTGAAAACTTCAACCCAAAATTATGCTTAGTGGGACGTTTCCTTACTGATAACCGAACCATTTGTCCCCAAATTATGAAGGAAAGAATGGCGAGTGTATGTATGGAGGTCATTAAAAGGAGTATTGTAATGACCTGTCTCGTCGTTAGATATTACAACTCTAAATGTATAATTTCAATTTTAAATGAAAATTCTGTTAATTTGATTATGAAAATAAGGGTAATTTTTTTGTGATAATGCACTCATCAAACAACGCACAACTACGTAAATAAATACATATGTATGTATATTTTAAATTATTACATATCAGAACATAATTTAGTTTTTACATAAATCTAAGTTTGGAATTTACATGTCCGATCAAGGAAAATCAAGGAACCAACTAAGAAAGAATTGATAACTAAACATAACTCTCTCCCAAAATAAATTTCAACATTATCACGTCGGTTTGGCGATTCCAACAAAAAAATTTCCCTCCAACATCACCTACTGTTGCTCATCTGCTCCCACGAACGAAGTTTCGCGATCACCACAGGTACCAACCACACAGTACAAAATTGCAATGATGAGTTTATTATATAAGATCAACAAGAACCAAATGACAATGATTCGCAAGGAAACAATAATAATAATTACAATCATTCTCAGTAATCAATCAGTTCAACATATATGCAGCAAACTAGTCATTGATTTTTTCCACAATTCAAATCAATTATGCTTAGAATGATGCATGCACCTGACTCAACTCTCAAATGCAATGTGGTACCATTTATCAGGAAATAGCCTAAGCGTGCCCACATGACACTAGCACTTAGAAAAATGATGCAGTAGCTCTTCGAGATCACCCTGTCGTGCACAGGCCACTCCCCACTATGGTGATCAGCTAGAGTCACAAGGGAGTTCCAAACTGAATGACATATGTAACGCCCCCTTCCTCATGAGGGTCATTACCACATATAATCACGGACAGGCAAATAAACAATCAGAGTTCTAAGCAGTTTGGAAGCACATATATAAGAGTGACATCAACAAATGTCCTCATCATCAAATACACTGTACATATCATATGGTGAATATACATAATCTCTGTTTAGGTACAAAACTGTACAAATAAC
>PYAF01005494.1:0-11633 GCA_007407185.1 Glycine tomentella
GTTCTAGGATTTACAAATTTAGGAAAGATTCATCATATGTGCACTTAAATTTAATTTAACGAATCAGTCGAGTAAAAGAGGAGGACTCAGAAGGGATTGCGTCTGACTACAATTCATCTCTCATTGGTAATTTAACTCAATTTATTGCATTTGTTTAATTTTTGTTTTACAACCAATCAATCAACAACACTTCTTCTGCATAATTTTCTGTTTTCGTTTTCAATCACGTTCTTAACATTATTGTGAAAATTACCCCAATCCCTGTGGAGACGATAACTCACTTACTTACTTTATTACTTGTTAACGATCGGTGCACTTGCCGTAGAAACGATTAACAGCTGAGTAGAAACTCTTAGCACAACGAATGGCAAAGCTGAATGCAAGACTTGACCGAATGGAAGGATCTTCAGTTCAAGCTTCAACTATCAAAGCACAACCAGCTATATGTGAATACTGCCAGGGGGATCATGAGACGAATGTATGTCCTACGTTGGTAGGAGCTGACCCTATTCCGGTAAATGGAGTTTGGTATGACCAGAGAAATCATTCCAACTTTCAAAGGACGTCAAACTACACTCCAGGTAATAATTTTCAAAGGAGGATTCAAGGGGGGATTAGATTATAAATCTAACAATTATTTGCAGCCTCCACCTATTCCACCTAAGGAACCATCAGAGCTTGAGAAGGCAATGCTGCAGTTGTCTAAAACCACTAATGAACATATTCAAGTCACAAATTCGTTCATTAAAGAAACCAATGCCTTCATCAGTGAGACAAGAGCACATCATAAGAATCAAGATGCCTCTATCAGGAATCTTGAGAATCAGATAGGCCTGTTAGCTAGACAGTTAACTGAAAGATCTCAAGGACAGTTTCCGAGTGATACAATTATCAACCCAAGGGAGCAGGCAAAGGCAATCACCATCAGAAGTAGCCTTGAAACGAAATCACCAGAAATGCCCAAGACGGTTGAAGAAGCTGAAGAGGAAGATGTTTCTGAAGAACTTGTAGTCAAGATACCGGTGAACAAGGAAGAAAAGAAAGAGAAAGATCCTGCAACCCAGAAGAAGCAATGGGACTTTTCTCGTTTTGAGAAACCACCATATCCCATGAGGCTGAAGCAACAAGCACAGAAACAACAATATAATAAGTTTTTAGAAATGTTTAAGAAATTACATATAAATATTCCTTTTATTGAAGCTTTAGCTAATATGCCTAATTATGCAAAATTCATGAAAGAATTATTGTCTAGGAAGCATAAATTGCAGGATTGCGAGACTATAGCAATTACTGTGGAGTGCAGTGCGATTATCCAAAGGAAGCTTCCACTGAAGAGGAAGGATCCAGAGAGTTTCAACATTCCTATTGCGATAGGTAATGTTGACGTTGGAAGAGCATTATGTGATCTGGGAGCTAGCATAAATCTGATGTCGTTGTCCTTATGCAAGTCATTGGGAATTTCCGAGCTGAAGCCGACTAGAGTTTCATTGCAGCTTGCAGATCGTTCGTTGAGACAACCGACTGGAATAATTGAAGACGTGTTGGTAAAAGCTGATAAATTTATTTTTCCTGCAGATTTTATTGTGTTGGATATGGAAGGTGAGAGTGAGATACCTTTGTTACTAGGTAGATCATTTTTAGCTACTGCTAGGGCATTGATTGATGTAGAGCAGGGAAAATTAAAGCTTAGAATGGATAACGAATATGTGGTATTTAATGTTTTCGATGTAATGAAAAATCCTACTGACAAACATGATTGTTTTTGGTTGGACATTTTAGACACTTTAACACATGCAGATCAAACAGATCACCAGAAGCTGGAAGAAGATCTTGAAGCCTTCAGTACAGAGGCAATACAAGAAGATATGGAAGTAGCATGGGAAGTATTAGAAAAAGTGGATTCTGAGCCATCAACTAAAGCACAGAAGGTTGAGTTGAAGGAATTACCAGAGACATTGAAGTATGTGTTCTTGGATGATGACGAGACATTTCCCGTCATTATCAATAAAGGGTTAGATGTATATGAAGAACAACAATTGCTAAAAGTACTCAAAGAACACAAGACAGCCATAGGATGGTCAATCTTTGATTTAAAAGGTATTAATCCATCTTTTTGCATGCATAAAATTCTTATGGAAGATGATGTGAAACCAGTAAGGCAACCATAGAGGAGATTGAATCCTACCATGAAAGAAGTGGTAAGGAAAGAAGTTGTGAAATTGTTAGATGCAGGAATGATTTACCCAATTTCAGATACTGCTTGGGTAAGTCCTGTACAGGTTGTCCCTAAGAAAGGTGGAATGACAGTCATTCAAAATAACAATAATGACTTAATTCCCACAAGAACTATTACTTGATGGAGGATGTGCGTGGATTATAGAAAACTAAATGATGCCACAAGGAAGGACCATTTTCCATTGCCCTTCATTGATCAGATGTTGGAAAGGTTAGTCGGCCATGAATACTATTGCTTTTTGGATGGATATTCTGGTTACAACCAGATTTCGGTGGCACCCGAGGATCAGGAGGAGACAACATTTACGTGCCCTTTTGGAGTATTCGTGTACACAAGAATGCCATTTGGCCTTTGTAATGCACCAGCGACATTTCAAAGGTATATACTTTCTATATTTTCTGATATGGTTGAGAAAGGTTTGGAAGTAATCATGGATGATTTTTCTGTGTTCGGTTCTTGTTTTGAGTCTTGTTTGGCTAATCTAGCTAAGGTTTTAAAAAAATGTCAAGAAACGAACTTAGTGCTAAATTGGGAAAAATGTCATTTCATGGTTCAAGAAGGTATTGTTTTAGGTCATAAGATTTCCAATAAAGGGATAGAGGTAGATAGAGCTAAATTGTTGCTAATTGAAAAATTACCTCCCCCTATTAATATTAGTGGTGTGCGTAGTTTTCTAGGCCATGCAGGGTTTTATAGGAGGTTCATAAAAGATTTTTCTAAAATTGCAAAACCTCTTAGTCAGTTAGCAGAAAAGGGAGTGGATTTTTGTTTTGATAAAAATTGTCTTGATGCATTTAATGTGCTGAAAAAGAAACTTACCACTGCACCTATTTTGACTGCACCTGATTGGAATTTACCATTTGAATTAATGTGTGATGCTAGTGCTTATGCAATAGGTGCTGTTTTAGGATAAAGGAAAGATAAATGGTTACATGTAATATATTATGCTAGTAAAATTTTAAATGAGGCACAAATCAATTATGCCACTACTGAAAAAGAAATGCTAGCTGTAGTATATGCATTAGACAAATTTAGATCTTATTTAATTGGTTCTAAAGTGATTGTCTACACTGACCATGCTGCTATTAAGTACTTAATGAATAAGCAGGACGCAAAGCCACGATTATTGTGTTGGATGCTGTTGTTTCAGGAATTCGATCTGGAGATCAAGGACAAGGTGGGAGTAGAAAACAAAGTAGTTGACCATCTATCCAAGATTCAGGAGAATAAGTTACAGGATGGACCGGAAATATTCATCAATGAATCGTTCCTTGATGAGAAACTTATGATGGTAACTGAAAACGGCCCTTGGTTTGCTGACATGGCTAATTTTAAAGCTTCAGGTTTTCTTCCTGAAGGTCTTACTTGGCAGCACAAGAAGAGATTCTTTCATGACGCACAAAGGTATTTATGGGACAACCCTTGTCTATATTATAGATGTACAGATGGTATTATTCGCAGGTGTGTAGCTGAAGCCGAATGGCCAAAGATTCTTTGGCATTGTCATTCTTCGGATTATGGAGGTCATTTCGGAAGTAATCGAACAGCCCAAAAGGTATTGCAGTGTGGGTATTATTGGCCAACACTTTTCAAGGATGCACGCGATTACGTGGAAAAATGTGACAAATGCCAGAGGACTGGTAATATCTCGCGGAACCCCTTAACAACATACTGGAGGTGGAAATCTTTTATGTTTGGGGAATTGACTTCATGGGACCTTTTCCTAAGTCATATTCCAACCAATACATTTTAGTAGCAGTAAATTATGTCTCTAAATGGGTGGAAGTGGTTGCTTTGCCTACTAACGATGCAAAAGTAGTTGTGTCATTTTTACGGAAACATATTTTTACTAGATTTGGAGTACCAAGAGCAATCATAAGTGATGGGGGTACTCATTTTTGCAACAAACAATTCTCTAGTTTGCTTGCTAAATATGGGGTCACTCATAAAGTGGCTACTCCTTATCATCCTCAAACGAGTGGACAGGTTGAAATTTCCAATAGAGAACTGAAAAGAATTTTGGAGAAGACTGTTGGAAGTTCAAGGAAAGACTGGGCAAAGAAGTTAGATGACGCATCATGGGCATACAGAACAGCGTTCAAAACCCCGATAGGTATGTCACCCTTTCAGCTTTTACATGGTAAGTCTTGTCATCTTCCTGTGGAATTAGAACATAAAGCAATGTGGGCTACTAAGTTTCTTAATTTTGAACTGTCTAAAGCAAATGAGAAAAGATTATTGCAATTAAATGAGCTTGACGAGTTCAGGTTAAACGTTTATGAGAATGCTAGGCTTTATAAGGAAAAGACTAAGAAATGGCATAACAAGAAGATTCATCCAAAGGAGTTTACACCGGGACAACAGGTATTACTTTACAATTCTCGACTGAGATTATTTCTAGGTAAACTCAAATCCCATTGGTCTGGCCCCTTTATTGTAAAAAAAGTTTTTCCATATGGGACAATTGAAATAGCCCCACAAAACTCTTATAACTCTTTTAAAGTAAATGGATATCGGTTGAAATTTTATCATGGAGGGGAAGTGGATAGGAATACTATTTCCATACCACTTGATTCCCCTGAAAATTAAAGGAGTCGGTGTCAGGCTCTTGACGTTAAACAAGCGCTACTTGGAAGGCAATCTAAGGGTTTATGTTTCCCTTTGTGTTTTGATAATTGATTTAATTAGTAGTTAGCATAATTTAATTTGAAGTTTATAGTTTTCATTGTTGAAGTATGCATATTTTAAATTTGCTTTAAGTGTTTTCATCCCATTATAATTACTTTTCAAAAAAAAAAAAAAAGGTTCACGCGGATCACGTGAATCCAGCGCTACTCGCGCCATGCATTCTGGAAGTTGACGCGACTCGCGTGTGAAGTGGCGCAAGCCGCGTGAGGTCACGAGGGAGGTTTTAAAATTTAAAAGTTTGAAACCCTAATTTGGAACCTTTCTAACTTCCCTCAGCAGCCACAACCATTCACTTGCCTCCCAAACGTTACCAAGCCATAAAAACTGCCATAAACCATCAATAACTTCTGTTTATTCTAAAATCTATAAATACCAAGCATTAACCACCTATCCCTATTGCATTTCGAATCCCATATTGCTTGTTTGGTGAAATTCATTCTGCAAATTAGAAGCAATTCTTGAGTCTTCAAGTTCTAAATTCTTCAATGGCAAAGGATAAAGTGTGTTTCTTATCTTTAATCTGTGTGTATTTTCTATTCTTTAGGGTATTTTAGAAAAGCATGTGGTTAGGATTGAAGTTGGTGTGGATTGATAGAGGAAATAAGAAAGATGCAGTTCATGTTCATCAATATGCACGTTCTGCAGCCTGCGCGACCCGCATGGAGACCAGCGCTACTCGCGCCATTGGTTTTGTGAGTTCACGCGAATCGCGTGAACCTGGCGCCAACCGCGCCAGCTGCAAAAACCTGAATTCTTTTGCCTGTTTTGAAATTGTGGGAATTGATTTGGAATGATGTAATGCTTGATTTGTGCTCTAATCTATAAATGACTGACTTTGGTTAGCATGATAAGTATGTTGGAATTAAGATCATTTTGAATTGAATGGTTAAAATGCTAGTTTTATCTAAATCAAATTGGATGAATTTGTGAGAGCAAGTTAAGAGTATATTGGGAAATAAAATCTGGGAATGGTAGTTATATAAGATTGTATTATCCAATCAATGATTTTATTTCCAAATTGCAAGAATGAGAGGATGTTTAGTATCCCTTATAAATTTATTATTGATTCATATAGAACCAAATAAATCTGGAAATTGCTAAGAAGGATTTATTTGGAGATTAATGCTTGTTAAAGTTATACATGTTGATTCTATATGATGCAAAATTTTGTTATTATCCTGAACTAAGAAATATTAGAAATATGCTTGCGAATAAAACTGGGAATTCATGATATCTATATGTTGTGGAAAATTTTTTTGAGTTTCAGGGAAAACAAGTGAATCGAGGAAACAAGAAGAAGGGTGCTACATCGGGTACTAAAAGAGCAAGAACAACTGATTTTGATGAGGACAAATTCAGAATTATAGAGTGCCAACAACGGTATGAAAACTGGTACGCTCCAAAGAAGATTATCCTGGAGAAGAGAATAGATTGGGAAAACCTTCCTGAAGGTTCCCCGATTTTGGATGTCATTAACAGAAGTGACTAGAAGACATTGGTCAGTTTTGCTGAACCAAGTT
Source organism: Glycine tomentella (assembly GCA_007407185.1). Classification (NCBI taxonomy): domain Eukaryota; kingdom Viridiplantae; phylum Streptophyta; class Magnoliopsida; order Fabales; family Fabaceae; genus Glycine; species Glycine tomentella. The sequence continues at coordinate 6,445 of PYAF01005494.1, forward strand.
CAAGTGCTATTCTAAAAGAATTTTTAGCCAATGTTAACAGAGAAACAATTGAAAGGCATGGAGTCAGTTGGGTCAGAGGCATTGAAGTCCCATTTAACTATAACATCATTGAGGAGTTTTTAGACACTGCTTATTATCCTTTCCAGTCTTGTGCTTTCATTAACACTTTTTATAAGATGCACCCTATCTCTAGTAGGAATGTTTACAGGGACGATATGCCTCAAATAGCAGATGAAATTAGGAGAAACATTACAAGGTTGTATACTGCATGGAAGCCAAAATCTAGAATGGATTATGTGCCGGAAAAGTTGAAGAAGCAAGATTTGACTGGGGAAGCAGAATTTTGGCATCAGTTCAACAATCACACGGTTATTCCATCGACAAATCTCACCGATGTGAATGTTGAGAAGGCCATTCTTCTGCATGTGCTGTTAGGAGATGATAACTTAGACATTGCAAGTATCCTGTCTGATAGGATATTGCATATGATACGGGATGGTAGCAGTAAGTCCCTCCTTGCTCATTCTTCACTAATATCTCACCTTTGTAGAAAAGCAGGTTTGGAGATTCCTGATGATGAACCTATGGATGTTAAAATTGCATCTGTTATGATGCACAAGACATACTTGGCTGTGATAGAGACTCAGTGGCAGAAGCAATTGATCAGGGCTTCCACGTTAACACCTGAACAGATTGCTGAGAGGAGTCTCCGTGCGGGCATTCCTCAGCCTGAAGTCCGAGGACCACCGCCACCACGAGCATCATCCTCTACTACTGTTAGAGGCCCGAGTCATGAATTAGTTTATGAGGATTCTCCCAGTTACCTGCAGATTCAGTCCAGATTGGAGCACCAGAATCAGATGATGGAGAATTTGTGCAGACACTTTTCAGTTCAATTCACCCCTTACCAGCCACATGGTGCAGCATCAGTCGGAGTCTCTCCTGGACCTTCACAGCCTTCAGCTGCTGCTGATGATACTATGGAGGATTAGGAGAGACATTTACAGGATTAATGAACAAAATTTGATTTCCTGTTGATGTTTAAATTTCAGTGCATGTTGAACAATTTGGTTTGAAGTTAATAATTTTTAATTTGGACATGTGTGAATGGGTTAAATTTTAGTTTAAATAAATAATTCTGTTTAGATAGATGTTATATTGCAAAAATGTTTTTTTTTAAGAATGCAGTTATGTGTTTTCCCTGTTTATGAAAATTTTATTTAATTGCTGGGGGCAGCAATGTTTTAAATCTGGGAATGGGGAACACATAGCTGCATTATTTTTGAAAATTTCATAATTGAATAGCAAATGATGTCTAACAGAATTTAGGATTTAGATGAATAAATGCTAGAGCTGTGAATAGTTTTCAGATGATGAATTGCTAATGCAGTGATAAAGTTGGATTGAATGCATATTCATGATTGTGTTGGAATTTGAATGAGATAGTTAGAGTATAGAATTACATATGACATGATTGAGAGCTATGTTAGTTTTTGTGATTGAAGTACATTATGAAAAAGAATAGGATGCTTCTTAGGAAATCAATGGAATATTAACTTAAAGATATCCACTGTGAATAATACTCTAGAATTTGATTTGTTTCTCACTGTGAATAATACAGTATATTTTCTTTCAGAGTGACCTCACTGTGAATAATACTTTAGAATTTGATTTGTTTCTCTATGATATTTGCATGGTTGATATGATAAAGGCATATTCTTTCTTTTAAGCTAGGGCCAAATGACTTGAACCTTAAAGATATCCCTTGTTAGCCACTTTGAGCCTAGGCCTTTTCTATTCATTCACCTGACAATTGAAACCTTTTTATCCTTGACTACCTTGATGAGATTGGAGGAAAGGAGAATTAGGTCAAAGTTATGGAGAATAAAAGATGAATGTCCATAGGAAAGAGAAGAAAGAAGTTACCCAAGAAGACCAATTTGGGTTTAATTTTAAGTACCAATGGAATGAGATTTAGAACTTTTTGGAAGTAGTTCAGTTGGAAATAAAATGTCTGAAATACCAGCTGGTAGATCTAAAATGTATTCCCTAAGTATGTATTCCTTTAAAAAAAATCCAAAAATAAAGGGAAATCAAAGAAGGAAACCAGAGGTACGAGGTGGACATAAGAATAAGAGCAACATAATGATTAAGTAGAGTTTGACTAATTCTAATGGAATCCAATCTCAAACTTAACCATTATCCATATTATTCCTACCCTTAAGCCAGACCATGTTACAACCTTTAAAAGACCTTTTGATTGGCTATGCATATATTCATGTTTCTTATTTTCAGGAACTTGAGAATATAATCAAGCTTATGGTAGTATTATAGCTTTGGAGGAATTGAGAGAGGATATTACCCATAACACTTGAGTGATGAGTGATTTATATCTCTTGGTGAGGGGTATCCAAGTTATATTTTTATAATTGATTGACTTGATAAGTATTCTTGAATTTTTCATGAGGAATTCAATTACATGTTACTAAGTAGTTCTAGGAATTGTTTATGTGATGATATGCTTGAACATTGAATATGATTTCCAATACAATTAAGTTTTGCTTTATTGCTGAGGACAGCAACATCTAAATCTGGGAATTATTTGATATGCTGCAAGCATATATAGTTTTTAGGTTAGTTTTGTTAGGGAAATAAGTAGGAAATATTAAATAAATGCCACAATAAGTCTAAAATTCATTACTTTTGGTTTTCATTATTAAATTTTATTATTTTAATGTTCAGGAGCAAGAAATAGAAGAAAAAGAAGAAAAATAAAGAGCCAAGAAATTCAGGAATTTCACGCCAGTCGCGTGGGAACGACGCCAACCGCGCCAGTAACACTGGAGTCCCACGCGAGTCGTGCCAAAGTCCGCGCGAGCCGCACGGACGTCATGGGATTTTATGGATGTGCTTTTAAATGAGATAAAACTCATGGGATTTTAGGGTTTTAGAATCTGGGTATAAATATAACTTTAGTAGGATGTAAAGGTAGCTAGAAACAGAGTGATAACATCAATAGAAGAGGCAAAAACATCAAAGGAGGCATTAGAAGAAGATCAAGAAGAAGGCCAAGATTGAAGGGTTTGATTACTCTTCATTTTCTGTATTCTTTCTTATCTCTTTTATCATTATATTAAGCTAGACATAATTATGTGTGGCTAATTCCTCTCTGTAATTATGGTTTAGCCAGGATCCTATGTGAACTCTGTGTCATTTGAATTGATTGTTAAATAAAGTTTATTATAATTGCTTTCCTTTATCGTTTTTTGCATTGATTAAATCTAATTAGAATTGATCACTCTATTAGATTAAATAGGGTTATAATTCACAATAGGAATATTGGAATTATAGTTTCTGAAAGCAATAGAGTAACGGTTGCGATATTACCTAGAGATAGGAATAAAGGACTGCAGATAATTAATATGCTAACTTCATGCTTAATCTAAAAGGAATCACTAAGAAATTAGGGTTCTTGGTCTAGATTAAAGGGTTAAATGACCAAGGAATCAGGGTTTAACTATATTAGAGAAGCGTTTGTCTGAGTAATTATATTAATTGGAGTTAATTTATCAATTCAATTACATAGAGAGAACTGCGGGGAATGTGCTTTACCATAATTACTTCCAAATTTTGCTGAATTATTCAAGTATTTACATTATTTTATTCTTAATCTTATTTACAATTATTAAACCAATTTTCACCCAAAATTCATCTATATTATTATTTTCTATTCCAATAATTAAGAAATTTGCTCAACCTTTCATACCATTGTCTAGGAGCTTATTTCAAACCATAAAGTGCCTTTTTCAGTTTATAAACATAGTTTGGATGTTTGAAATCAGTAAAACCAAGAGGTTGTTCAACATATATGTCCTCCTCAATGTATCCATTAAAAAATGCACTTTTAACATCCATTTGAAAAGTTTGAAATTCATGAGACATGCATATGCAAGTAATAACCTAATTGCTTCCAATCTAGCAACTGGAGGAAAAGTTTCCTCATAGTCTATGCCTTCTTCTTGGTTATATAGCCTTTAGCCACCAATCTAGCTTTATTTCTGACTATGATTCCACTCTCATCAAGTTTATTTCTAAAAACCCATTTTGTGCCAATGGGTTTAAGAGATGAAGGTCTAGGAACAAGTTCCTAAACTTCATTCCTCTTAAACTGATTGAGCTCATCATGCATGGCATGCATCCAATGTTCATCATCCAAGGCTTGATCAATGTTCTTAGGTTCAATTTGAAAAACAAAAGCCATGTCACAGCATAGGTTCTTTAGTGAAGATCTAGTAGATACCCCCTTTGAAACTTCACCTATGATGTTGTCAAGTGATAAGTCTCTTGTTGTTCTCCAATCTTTAGACACTTGAACAGGGGTTGTGGATTTTGCTTCAGCACTTGGTTCTTCAATTTTGGTTGAGGATTTGTCTATTTCAATTAATTCTTCCAGCTGACCTGCATCACTGTCAATTTCTTTTTCCTCCTTAGAGGGATTAGTTTCATCACAAATCACATGTACAGATTCTTCAATGCACATTGTTCTTTTGTTGAATACTCTATAAGCTTTGCTATGCAATGAATATCCAAGGAAAATTACTTCATCTGCCTTAGCATCAAATTTTCCAAGTGATTCTTTCCCATTATTTAATACAAAACACTTACTGCCAAATACTCTTAAATGAGAAATGTTAGGTTTTCTTCCTTTGTATAGCCCATAAGGAGTTTTCTTTAAAATAGGCCTTATAAGTAATCTATTCAAAGTATAACATACAGTGCTTACATCATCAGCCCAAAAATACTTAGGCAAATTTGATTCATTAAGAAGTGTTCTTACTCCTTCCTCAAGATATATGTTTTTCTTCTCCACAACACCATTTTGTTGGGGTGTTCTTGGAGCTGAAAAATTGTGATTAATTCCATTTTCCTCACAGAATTTTTCAAAATGTTCATTTTGGAATTCACCACCATGATCACTTCTTATTGAGATAATTTTACAACCTTTCTCATTTTGAGTAAGCTTAGCCATTTTTCTAAAAGCAAGGAAAGCATCACTCTTGGATTTCAAAAATAGAGTCCAAGTGTATCTAGAGTAATCATCCACAATCACAAGTCCATAATAATTCCCACCTAAACTCATTGTTCTAGAAGGACCAAACAAATCAATGTGAAGAAGTTCAAGTGGTCTA
>PYAF01005494.1:11733-27048 GCA_007407185.1 Glycine tomentella
TAAATGATGTGTGCCCCTTTTCCATACAATAGTTGCAAGTGACAGATTTTGAGTTTTTTCTAAATCCAGAATTTTGATTAACTCTTGAGTTTCTTTGCCACTTTTGATTCTTCTGTTTTAGAGGTACAAAAACTGTTTTACCCATTGATTTTGAACCATATTTATACCCCAAACCAGAAGTATCTCCAGCATATCTTTGCACACTTAGCATTACAGCCAAGTTGCATTTTCCCTTGTAATACTTTCTCAAGAGATCAATCAAATCACTGTTTTCAGCCATAAGCAACATATGTTTTTCACCTTGACTTTGTTTATACTCATCAAAATCCTTTTGAAGCAATGTATACTTGTCAACATTGTTAGAGGAAGAAGCACACACACATCCATTCAATTTGTAACTTGAAACAAGTTTTTCATTTTCTTCTTTCAAGTTGCAAATCTCATTTTGCAATTCAGTAATTTTTCAATATGCCATCTAAGATTTCCTCTAAGCCTATTATTGGATTTTGCAAGTTTTTGGGCTTCCTCATGCATTTCTTGAAAAGCATGAATAGCTTGGTCAAGTTCAGAATTTACCTCATCTTCATCACTTAGCAAATCATCATCATCTTCATTGATGGTGGAAGTGAGACACATATTAGCTTCTTCATTTTCTGTGGAAGAATCTGAACTTGTTGACTCATTATCTTCCCAAGCTATGTATGCTTTTCTAGCTTTCCCTTTCTTTTTCAACTTGCCTTCTCCTTGTTGTTTCCTTAAGTAGATTGAGCACTTAAAGCATGTGAAATTGTTGTCAATCTTCTTGTTGAGGTTGTTGTTGCTGTTGCTGTTTTTGCTACCCTTGTTGAACTTTTTGTTCTTGTTCTTTTTCAGAAATTTGCTGAATTTTCTAACCACTAGGTTTACATTTTCTTCATCATCCTCTTCACTTGTTTCCTCTTCTTTTTCAGCTTTCAAAGTTGCAGCTTTCAAGGCAATACTTCTTGTTTTCTTCTCTGCATCTTCACAAGATGTTAGTTGAGACATTTCAAGTTCATATTCAAGAAGCTTACCAAATAGTGCAGCCATAGAGAACTTTGATAAATCCTTGGACTCCTTGATTGTTGTAACTTTTGGTTACCAAGGTCTTGTCAAACACTTCAATATTTTTATGTTTAGTTCTTCAGTGTCAAAGACCTTTCCAAGACCTAAAAGATGATTTACAATATGAGTAAATCTAGTTTGCAGCTGAGAAATGCTTTCATTGGAGTTCATCTTGAACATTTCATACTCATGGATCAAAGCATGCTTCCTTGATCTTCTAACTTCCTCAGTTCCTTCATGAGTGATTTCAAGCATCTCCCACATTTCCTTAGCATTGTTGCATCTTACAGTCCTGAAAAATTCATCAGAGGAAAGTGCAGAGGTGATCATATTTTTTGCTTTAAAATCATATTGGGCAGCTCTTTGTTCAGCCTCAGTCATCTCATCCCATTCTTTGGGAATCAATTCATCTGCCACAGTTTTCTTTGGAATAAAAGGACCCTTTACTATTGCATTCCATGCTCCTGGGTCATTTAATTGAATAAAGATTTTCATTCTATTTTTCCAAAAGTTGAAATGTTCCCCTTCAAACATAGGAGGTCCGTTTAAAGACGCACCCTCCTTAAAGGTTATTTGTGAAGTATTCATATTTCTTTTTGAAAACAAAAAGTGATCTTGAGTAACTTACAAGAACCAGCTCTTGATGCCAATTGAAAATGATAGGAACACTTCAATACAACCAAGAGGGGGGTGAATTGGTTGAACCTTGGTAAATTAATATTTTCACTTTAGAGTTTCCACAGGATCTTTATCACTTTAAAAATATTTTTTGAAACCAAGAATCTTGTATTCAATCAAATTCCTTTGTCAAGAAATCAATAAGCAATTTAAAACTTTCTGTGCAATGTAACTTGATTCACAACCAAAGCAATTTAGAGATGAAGAGAAAGGAATAAAGATCAGCCACAAATTTTATACTGGTTCACTTTAAACACTATGAAGCTACATTCAGTTCTTCCACTCAACACTAGAGTAGAGTTCCACTATTGCAAATAATATTCTTAGAAGATATTACAAGCCTCTCTTTATCAACCCTAGATAAAGTTCAGAAGTCTAAAACACTATTAGACTCTTAGAGACTAATCCAAAACTGAGAACACTACTCAGCAACCTTTAGAGAAACACTATTTCTAATCTTCAAGTAAGAACCCAATTTACAATAAGCTAATCTTTACAGAAAACAATTAAAAGATTTACAACTTCAAAGAACAAGGAAAGATTTCACCTGATAATCCAGAAAACATATGCATGTGAATGATACAACAGGTTGAAAGAAAGATTACAGACTCAATGCATGCCTTTCCTTATGCTTTGAACATTAATGATGCTCCACTTCTTTAAGAACATAAACCCATACGAATTTGTGAAGCCAAAACACTTTTAGAAACCCAGAAAGTCACTAAAGAAAGCTTAGGAATGTTTGTGATTGCTCAGATTTCGAAATTCTCAAAATTGTAAAAAATAGAGCACGAGGTTCTATTTATAACAGCTTTCCAACTGAAAATAATCGATTAAACACGCTCCTGTAATCAATTATTTCGCATATGTAATCGATTAAATCAAGATGGTAATCGATTAAAATGCTCCTGAAATGTTCTGGGTTTTAGCTATGAACAATGTAATCGATTATTCCGTGAAGTAATCAATTAAGACAGACAATCATGTTTTTCAAAATGCATTGAGTAATTGATTACGAAATTTGGTAATCGATTAAGACAGACAATCCCATATTTCCATATGTACAATGTAATCGATTAAAATGAGATGTAATCGATTAAATCAGTAGAACATGTAATCAATAGGCATAGATGTAATCGATTACGATCTTATGTAATCGATTAAGACAGTCAGTAAGATTTTCATTTTAGCCTATGTAATCGATTAATCCGATATGTAATCGATTACAATGTTCTTTATTTGTTTTCCAGAAGGCATGAAGAACAAAATAATCGATGTCATTAATGTTGTAATCGATTATTTTAGGAAAACATCATTTTTCCAAAAACTTTGTTTTTTAAATGCCTTTCTTGTTAACTACTTTTACTTAGACCTTCAATCTAACAATCCTAGATGAATGATTATGCATGATATGCTTTTGGATTATCAGATTACACAACTTCCCTTTTTACATAAATCAAATTGATCTTCATAGCTTCTTTGACATTTTTCCAATGAGGCATGTTGAAATCACAAAACACCAAAGCTTGATCCTTGTCCATTTATGCATAGCTCCTCTTGAATCAACACGATCATGTTTAGGATATTTTCACTACCTTTGGCAAGACCCAAAAGAAAGACCCTAGTGACAAAAACATTTGGAAGAAAAGGTCAATATTTTTTTATCTTCCTTATTGGTCCGATCTTGAAGTCAGACATTGTATTGATGTAATGCATGTTGAGAAAAATGTTTGAGACAGTTTAATTGGCACCCTCTGAACATTCAAGGCAAGACAAAGGACAACTTTAAATCTAGGCAAGATCTAGTTGAAATGGGTGTTTATGAGCAATTACATCTGATTAGTACAGGCCGACAAACATATTTGCCCCCTGCTTGCCACACATTGTCAACAAAAGAGAAAAAAGCTTTTTGTCAGTGTCTACAAAGTATTAAAGATCCACAAGGATACTCTTCTAATATCAAGAGCCTTGTGCCGGTGAATGATTTGAAATTGGTTGGGTTGAAGTCTCATGATTGTCATGTGTTGATGCAAAAGTTATTGCCTGTAGCAATTCGTTGACCTCTTGCTAATTGATTTTGAGTAGCTTTATCGAGATCATAAGCGAATTGGGCAAAAGCTTCTAATTCACCAGGTTGTCTCTTGCCTGCCCGTGGATTCAGCAGCAGTTCGAAAGGTTGACCTATATCGGGAATCCTCGGATCTACGCTTATTTTCAACTCCCCGATTGTGCTTTTTTCTTTAATGCCGTTTGCAGGAAAGCAATTAACCCGAGTCAGTTAGATGATTTAGAGAATGAGGCAGCAATTGTGCTTTGTTAATTGGAAATGTTCTTCCCTCCTTCTTTTTTTAACATTATAGTCCACTTGATTGTCCATCTAGTCAGAGAGATCAGGTTATGTGGTCTTGTGTATTTACGTTGGATGTATCCCATTGAAAGATACATGAAGGTCTTAAAATCTTATACTAAGAATCAATACAGACCAGAAGCTTCCATTGTTGAAAGGTATGTTGCCGAAGAATGTATCGAGTTCTGTTCTGGGTATCCTGACACAGCTAAACCTGTTGGAATTCCCAATAGTCATCATGAACGGTCACGACAAGGTAAGGGTACACGAGGATTCAATGTTGTCACTATGTTTAGAGCTGAAGTTTCACAAGCATATTTGTATGTTTTGAATAACACTCATGAGGTTATGCCTTTCATTGAAACTCACAAACAACATGTTGCCGAATGTCATCCTAAATTCAACATCATGAAAGTGTTGCAAGAACACAATAGAACTTTCATAAGTTGGTTTAAGTCAAAAATCCTAAATGATGAGAATGCTTCTTCAACTCTAAGGTTGCTAGTTGTTGGCCCGAATTTAAATGTACGCACTTGGAAGGGATATGATATCAACAACTTTTCTTTCTACATTAAGTCACAAGATGATAAAAGTTCCGTTCAAAACAGTGGGGTCACTGTGGACGCAGATTCAGAACACTTTTGTGGTGCATCGGATAACAACCCAATTCGAGCTTCCATGCCTTACTTTGGACTTATAGAGGAAATTTGGGAGCTTGATTATGTTGCATTCAGAATTCCTGTTTTCAAGTGTAAGTGGGTTAACGAGAACACTAGTGTTATTGAAGATCGTATGGGATTCAAGCTAGTTGCACTTGATAAGGTGGGTTACAAGGACGAGCCATTCATCATGGCAAAACAAGCAAAACAAGTGTTTTACATCCAAGATCCGTGTGATGGAAGATTTTCAATTGTTCTTCACGGAAGAACATGCAGTATTGGTCATGAAGTAGGTGATGATGCAACACTTGATATTTGTGAAATGCCTGGTTTCTGCGCCCGTATGCCGTCCATTGTTGAAGATAATGAAGTTGATGATGAACATGCAATTCGAGATGATCATGATGAATGTTTACGGGAGAACACTAATAAGTAACTGCTTACCACAAATGTAATGTCGCTTTTAATTTGTTTGGTTATTAAATTGTTATAAATGATTTTCGTATATACCTCCTTTTTTTTCATACACATGTGAATAATGTCCCGTTTTTGTATTGTTTTTGTTTGCAGAGCCATGGGCACACCACCTTCGTCCCCTCCACAATCACAAGCAGAGAATTCAGAATCGATGTCTACAAGGATAAGTAGACAATCAACCCGGCTATGAAGCTTAACACGTAGAAGTGTCAATCAGCCAAAGCCAATAATAACTATAAACTATGCTACTAGGAAGGCATCAGGTTGTCACAAGGAAAAATTCCACAGTTATTTGGGGGTTGTGGCAAGAGAAAAAATCCCTATTGTGCATTCAAGTTGGAAAGATGTGCCTGATTCTTTGAAGGAACTAATATGGGATGTCATTTTGGTAAAAATTCTAAAACACACAATGGATGATAAAATGGTAACTTTAGTGTGGTCTTATGTGTAATGTTATAACTGCCATGTTTCATCATTGTAATGCAGGCAAAATTTGTTATCGAAGAAGCTAGAAAAGCCAAAAAGAAGATATTGTCTACTGTTAGCACGAGGTGGAGACAATTCAAGTCTTCCCTCACCACGCTAATGCAGATGGACGAACGAAAAATGATGCTGCTGCTACATATGGCCTAGATCAACAGACTTGGGACGAATTTGTTGCTAGTCGACAAACCCCAAACTGGCAGGTTAGATGTCACCAGATATTTGCATAATTTATTTATTTCGTTATAAGTAATTTTCAATATTTACACACAGGGAATAAGGAAGAAAGCCCAAGAAATCCAAAAAAATAACGAGTGCCCCCACATATTGTCTCGTGGGGGTTACGATTTGCTTGAAAAGAAGTTGCTCGAAGAAAAAATAAATAAAAGACGAGAGGACGCAATGAATACTGAGAATTCTACAAATGTTGATGACCCTGCTTCTCCAACTCCAAGACATATGAAGTGGAAATTGGCACGCACTAAGAAATACGACCACATGACGTCAAACACTGTGGAAGAAATATCTGCTAAAATAGTGAGCACACTCCAATATATTCAAAAAAATAACGAGTGCCCCCAGATATTGTCTCGTGGGGGTTACGATTTGCTTGAAAAGAAGTTGTTCGAAGATAAAATAAAGAAAAGATGAGAAGACGCAATGAATACTGAGAATTCTACAAATGTTGATGACCCTGCTTCTCCAACTCCAAGACATGTGAAGTGGAAATTGGCACGCACTAAGAAATACGACCACATGACATCGAACACTGCGGAAGAAATATCTGCTAAAATAGTGAGCACACTCCAATATATATTTACTCATTCATTTGATAGTACAATACTGAAATTTCTTTTTTCAACATTTATGGTTGCAGGACAAATTAGAAGAACAAATGACACAAGGGAGCTTTGTTCCTAAGGAACAACAGGACATCCTAAATGCAGCCATTGGCAGACAAGAGCATCTCGGTCGGGTTCGCGTTGCAGGTAGTGGTGTAACTATAAGTCAATACTTTGGACACGGGTCACGTATGTCCAATTCTTCTTCTGCATCCATCAATCCCAAGCAGCTGACTGATATCATCACAAACCTTAAGGAAGAATGGAGGAGGCAAGCGGAGGAGGAAAAGAAACTCATTATAGAGAAAATGAAGGAAGAATTTGATGACAGATTTAAAAACCAAGTGAAGGAAGCCATAAAAATGGAGTCAAGCCAGATGGGAACACAACAACCATCGGTGATTGACACACAACTACAACAATTAGTAGGACGTGTTAGCACAAAGGGTAGTTGTGCTGAAGCAGGAGCCAATCCATCGGCAAATGAAAATGGTAATGATGTGGTGAAATTAATGGGATTGTATGTTCAATGTAGTAGGCCACGTAAGCTTGTTGCGTTGGGAAATGTTGTGGAGAAGACCTCCACAATTCACAATGTGGAATACGCAAATGATGTCCTAAGGGTATGCGTACAAAAAGTTGTTGACGGTGACGCTGAAGTGCCATTTCCGACGGTAGAGATCCACTTTGTTAAAGATACCCTTCAGACATTTGTCGCATGGCCCACACATTTGGTCAAACAATTATCACGTGAGGTATAAATTTGTATTACCTTCTTTACAAGTTATTCCTTTGTAACAACATATTTTGTTAACAATTTTTTTTTTTTGTTTTTGGACAAACACATAGGATTCACACAAAACTGAAACAAACATAAGAGAATCAATTGTCAGGCCAACTAATTTTGAAAGTGTTGATCTGTTGGATGAGTTGATCAAGAACTTGTATGAACTTTACCACAGGCCTGTACAATTGGCATAGGATGGGTTAAAGTTTGGAATTGCCAATGTAGAAACATAATTCTTCATTACATTTTCAGACGTCCATGAAATTATAGCAGGTGATAAGTATTTGAACATATCGGTACTACAGCTATGGATTATGTAATTACACTTCTTGTCACAGTCTCATTTCATAATGTCTTTATTTATATTGCGTTACAACATATGTCGAGTGACTTTTGTTATTTCATATAACTTTTGTATGATAAGTTTCTTGATCAGTGGAGTTTAAAGTTGGGCCATGATGCGGTGTATGGTTTCTTTGAGCTTCAAATGATCCACAATGCAAAGGATAGGCATGCTGAAGCTCAACAATACATTCAAACATGGGTCAGTGAATCACAACGACAAGTGTATCTAGGAGTTTATTTACATAAGTAAGTAATATACATTTAGTATAACGACATATAATAAATGTCATCATTTGTTTACTGGTTTAATTGAAGTGCAGGGCCCATTGGCAGCTGTTTTTTCTATGTCCTGCGAGTGCCACAATTATATGGTTTTGTTCATTGAAAAAGAAACCAGACTTTCACATAAAAGTCGTGAACAAGTTAGTGCTATGAAAGGATAAGTTTTTGTATCTATTAGGAACTTAGATCACTCAAAATAATGTAATGTGTTAACATTTACATAGGTGTTGTTTTTTCAATGAACTAGTGCACTTAAGACATTAAGTACCGGTGTGGACGGCAAATGTAATGTTGCATCCCCAATCTGGATTGAGCCAAAGGTTGCTAATTTTCTTGACCCTTGAGCTATATGGTTTCGATTGCTAGATATTTGAGAATGTGACATTTATGTATATGTATGCCTCAAATTAGAGCCATGTGCAAAATGGAGGCTTTGAATGTGGGTATTACGTGATGCATTGGATGTGGAACATAGTAAGCGGGGGTTTGAACAATGACTGGAACAAGGTACATTAAGTTGAACAAGTTCTATTGGTATTAGTTTTTTATTCCAATGTATCTATTTGAATAATGTAGCTGATTAAATGTTTGATTAAATTTTTATTATTGTAGTTCTTTAGTGATGGCACACCATTAGACATGGAGGACATAACTAATATTAGGAAAAAATGGGCAGCATTTTTTTTGGAATATAAAAAATCCTTGAAGACAGGTTAACATGACTAGTAACGGATCCAAACCTTCATGGTTATTTTGTTATTGGTTTGGGATTAGACATTGTAAATACTTTATCAACATCTCTAACTGTCTTTAGATGTTAATGTCATTAGTTATTATACATTTTATGGAATCATTTGGGCTAGGAAGATGTGTGCCCAATATGTTTATTGCAACCTTTTATGGAATTTTGTGATCAGTTTCCATTACATTGTCTCTCTTTATGAATCACTTAAATGTCACATTTTAATTGATTGCTTAGTTTGATTAGAAAGGGAAGCTCTATCATTGACCAAGGAAGTTGTTTCCTTAAAATATAATGCACTTGATATATATGTCAAGGTTTTGAATTTTGATATATGTTACTCTTAAGTTCTATGGATCTCTTAGGTTAGGAGATAGATTTTTTGAATAGTCAATTATGAATAGGAAATGAAATTTGGCTGGAGAATTATTGTTGGAACCTTGATTAGAACCTTGGTTGGAACCATATAATTTACAAAGCTACCTAAGCTACCCCATTCCTTCGCCTGTTCAGCCCATTCAAACACATGTAATATACTTTCTCCCACATTAGCACTAAGATGGTAGCAACGATGGATGATGGAGAAATGTCAAATGTTTTAAATCCACCAAAACCCTTCAACTGTTGCATCTAACAATCATGATCAACCTCCTATGTTGAAGAGGAAGTGAAACCTCCATGGAAATCCAGGCAAGTTTGTTATTAATTCTGTCTTGGCTTATATATTTATCATTCTCAGCATCCTTTGTTTTCTGTCTATTTTTTGTCATCATGATAGTAAGTATATTCAAAGCTAATTGCCTTTTCCACTAATGTGGACAGTATGCAGAAGGTTGAAAGTTTGCAGAAACTTTGCTCACCACTAGAGCCTATTCATAAAAGCTTCAAGAGGTCTCTATTATTGAGTACCTTAGTTTTAACAACCTTTGATTTGCTAAATATAGGTTGCACAAATTGCTGTCAGGGCTGTACCTTCAGTCAAGTGGACAGATCTGTGCTAGGCCAGAGCGATTTTATGTTCATAGGGAAATTTATTCTTCTTATGTTAGCAAAGTAACCAAAATTGTAAGTCTGTTAAGCCTGACTGTGTTTTTAACAACATTTCATTAAATCTAACTCTTGTGTAACTTCCATGCATGAGCATTCTGAAAAGCTTAAAGGCCTCCTAAATGATGCTTTAGACAAAGGAGCTGAAATTGTTGCCCGTGGGAGTCTTTAGACAAAGAAGAGGTGATGAAATCACTATCTTTTCTACTTTAAGATGCCTATTTATTTAAAATCGAATACTAGAAATATACTACACAAACTCATACATCACTTCACACTGCCTTAGTTTTCATCATGTAATTAGAGTGACTTATTCCACATGTTTTATGTAATTAAACTTTCATTTTGCCGCATACTCCACTATATTAGTGAGTGAATGATGATGTGAGCCATGATGTGCGAGAAGTGTTACTACTATTTCTTAAGACATGGCATGTTGGGGCCACATCATTATTAACTAGTGGAGTATAAGCTACACAATCTAAGTCACTTCTCTCACTCACCAAATCTCAGTTTTGGGTTCAACTCAACTCAACTATGTCTTCCTTATCCCTCTATCCCAAGCTTTCCTCTCTACACATTTCTCTCACCATTCGTTCTTCTTCATCCAAAGGTACCTCTCATTCTCTCCTTGCAATGATGCGTATATACTTTGCTTTTCTTCTCTTCTTAAATATCTTTTCTTTTCTTCCTTTTTGTGAAGCACACACCTCTTTCAAATAGGGCTAGAGGACAAAGTCCAAACCTATCCCACCAGGTGGCACACACAGTAAAAGATCATTGTAGGTATATAATTATATGACACCTTATGTTACCCCAATATTTTTTTTTTGGTATGTTATTGTTAGTTATCATAATATTTTTTAGATAACGTATTCTTTTCTTATCACACTCTTTGTGGGGTGTGTGATACATATTATATTGCACATGTCAAGAATTGCTTCATATTATTAAAGTCTTATCCAGATTCCAAAATAGCCTTTCTAAAAGCCTAAAAAGATATGGCAAAATATTATGAATATGTTGGAAGCAATTGCATAAGATTTTCTTTGTAGGAAATGAAAGCTCTATTCCCTCTAACCATGGCCTCTCACATGACATGATATGGATAATGGTGAGAAGTGGATGCTTTTTCCCTTTGTTGTCCTTGTTAGTTTGTCTTTTTAACGTCCAATATACTAGATGTTGCATGTACTGATTACACATCATCCTGTTCACCTTTGCATTGTGTGTTTGATTTCACTGACAGTTCACCTCTTATATGCTGGAAATTTCTAGAAATATTATATTTGTCACCCACCCCCTTTCACTTCATCCCTTTTGGTGCCCACCTTCGCACTTCAACCATAGGCAAGTCCAGTGGTGTATCTACGACTTCGAGCTTGTGAAGACAAATTATAAAACTTTAATTATATTTAGCGGGTCTAAATAAATACAATTAGAGGAGATAAAATACAAAAA
Source organism: Glycine tomentella (assembly GCA_007407185.1). Classification (NCBI taxonomy): domain Eukaryota; kingdom Viridiplantae; phylum Streptophyta; class Magnoliopsida; order Fabales; family Fabaceae; genus Glycine; species Glycine tomentella. The sequence goes on from PYAF01005494.1 coordinate 22,967, forward strand.
ATATAAGATTATGAATGGGCATAAATAAGTAAATCTTGTGCTAGAGGTGTGATTGCAAGGTGTATGCATGTTGAGAAGGAAATTATGAGTTTGTCATATATTGTTATTAAAAATTTAAAATAATGTGATAATGTTTTACCTAATTTTGTGGTTCTTTAAACATTGCATGCTGCATTTAAAGTGACATTTCAAATTCACAATAATTATGCTAATAAGGTGTCTAAATCTCCTTTCATTCTTGTGAAGTTTTGGCTAACCTAACTATAAGGAAGCTGGAAGTTCTTTGGCTAAGTGATTCAGGCATCAATGCATCTTTCCCAAATCAAGGTGACCAAATAAAAAAAAAATCTTCAGTAGCATTATATATGTCATATATTTGATTGTGTTTTTGCTTATGCACTGAATAATATAGTATAGTTATACATTAGGTAGCCTAAACTCATAATCTTCCCGCATTTATATGTTTTTGATGTCTCCAACAAAATGTTTGATGGCCATATTCTAGCTTCAATCGGAGACATGTCAAGCTTGAGGGCATTGTTTTTGGGGAACAATAATTTTTCTGGCAAAGTACCTGAGCATATTCTTAACGGATGCTTCTCATTAGTGTTGTTGAAGATGGACAATAACCAGCTCAATGGAACACTATCAAGTGTGATAAAAAATCTTAGACTTATTGTTTTAACTGCATCAAGGAACAACTTTGAAGGTGCAATAACAGATGAATGGTGCCATCATGAGCATTTTCTGATAGATCTATCTCACAAATTCTTTAGTCCACTACCCTCTTGCCTCAAAATGCAAAACACCTTGTTGCAGGGAAACAATCGTATTGGCACAATACCTGAAGCAATAATAAGAAATTACTCTCACCCAGATGCTTTTGATTTCAGTGATAACAAATTTATGGAACTATTCCTGATAGCATATATAAGCTATGGTCTTTAAAACTAATTACATGTATTTAGTTTTAAAGCACAGAAGAGGTCCATAACAAGTTACACCATGAGCGTCATGGATCCTTTCTTTAATAAAGCTCCCTTTGACTTAATGGATATGCAAACTTAGTACCTTAAATTGCTTAATTGCCAATGATCAAATAGTTGTCTATTGTGTGTGTTTGCAGGTCTTATTGCCGAATAATTTAGAGGACACCACATGGTAGTGGTGATTGGTGATACACAATGTCATATTCATAGTTTGTATTACCTATCCAACTTTATCTGCATTAAATATATTTGCTTGAAGTTTTACCATCCTGATTGACTTGGACAATGAAATGTTAGGAAGTGTTATGTAGTTTAAATATATTAAGGAAGGTCAATATACTTGTATAGGAAAACAAAAGGAGGACTAATAGTGCATCACTGTTGTAGTTGTTGAAAACTAAGAACTCTATACACCTGTAACACCTGGACTTACGATCTTGTTATTATTGATTTTTATTGAAAATTCTTTTCAACTTACTTAAGAGAACCCAGTTGAATATAACAAAATTTTGCCAATAACTGATATTCCAAGAAAATTTCATCACTGATTAATATTTATAAACATGAAGTAACATATAATAAGAGTACAAACTAGCATTGGTTTTATTACATAATACAAATAACTAGGACATTCTGTAACAAAAGAATATATCTTCAAACAACATATCTTTAAACAAAATCTTCTTCTTGTAGACAACTAGGCAGTCTCTCTCTTCCACTTAAGGCCTTCCTCCCTTTATATAGAGTTTGGAAAGTAATAAAATATTCAAGGGCATTTCTACCCTTTCTAGCTAGTTACTCCCATTTGGTTTCATTAGAACTTAGTTTCATCTCATTCCATTTAATTCTAACTAAGCTCATAATGGTTTTCCTAAATATCTTCTATCTTTTATAAAAATCTTCTAAGCCATGATGACGTTCTTCCAAGTGTCCCTCCACTTGGCAAGTTCATGAATCTTCTTCATTATTCTACCTATTTCACATGGCCAACAAGGAGAAATAAGAGAAGATTTTTGTTCTCTTCATGCCATCTTGTATACATGTTCTTCAAGGTTATGATGGCTTCTTATCCCTTCATCAATGGTGGCTTACAAGTGGATAAATATTTCTTAAGCCTTCATGATTGTATCTTATCATTTTAATTTATGAATCTTAAGATATTTTTCTACTTATCATGTTTTTATTTTCTTAAAGAGAAGAAAATTATGTGGTTCTCCTTGTGTCCACATGTCACCTTTTATAAAGAAGAAGAATTCAATTCCAACATGACTTCACACATGGCATTCCTTAAGAGGAAGTAAAGTTCAATTTGAACTCTTCTACCTAAAGGATAATATTAAATAATAGAATTCTAGAGTTTTCCAGAAACTGACTTCAATTACAGTATAAATTGCTCACAAGCAGTCTATATAGAGTGCTACATAGACCTTACATACAAGACTGCTCTTATCTGAATTCTGATTGGTCCGTTATGCTTCTAACCATCAAAATTACTAAACCATCTTATTGAATAAGTCTATTCATCCTACAATTAAGAAAAAATTCCATAGATTCTATTTATCATTTTCCATATTTTTTTTATGCTTGAATTTTCCTGAATAAAATTTCAAAGTTATTACCGTATGAAATTCATAGAAATCCTATTCTGAGGCTTCTTGTCACAAAGTATTTTGGTAATTTGCCATTCAAGGGCACTCTGTAATTTCATCAAGCTTTCACAAAATATCAAAGGGTGTCTTTGTAATTTTTGCCTCAAGGGTACTATGGAATTTGTCATTCACCCTTGGGGTATGATTGTAATTTTCAAAATATCCAAGGGTATTTGTGTAATTCTAGCTCAAGGGTATTTTTGTAACTTCTACTTTAAAATATCTAACCAAAAATATCCAAGGGCATTATCGTCATTTTCACCTCAAGGGCATTTCCGTAATTTCTGCTTCAAAGGAAGGGTAATATGGTCATTTCACTTCAAACATTTTTGTAATATCTCTAATTAATATTTCACCCAAATAATTTAAATATAGACCAATCAAATCCCACATAACCTAACACTCACATAAACAGTTGCACAAGAATAATTCATACAATATATATTTGCAGTTATTGAAATTTCAGGGTGTTACACACCCAATGTTCTTTGGAACTTGTTATGATACCTTTCCCTGTAGGAACAACTATAAGTGGTAGCTGTAATATCCCCAAAATTATAAAAATGTGATGATAGTTGGATACAAGTATGTTTAGAGAAAAATAACTATATCGCTCTTTCCATAATGTAGAAATTACTAGAAAACCCTTAAGATAAAAATTTCAAAAATGCCCTTAGACATTTTTGAAAATAACCAAAATACCCCTAGGTTGAATGGCATAATTACCAAAAAGCCCCTAGGCCAAAAATGCTCAAATAACTTTAGAAATTTTGTAGAAACTTGATGAAATTATAAAATACACTTAGCTGACTAAGTACCAACATATTTTGTGACACAAAACTCTAGAATAAAATTTCTACAAATTTTGGAAGATGACAACTTTGAGGTTGTATTCAAGAAAACTCAAGCATCAGAAAAATATGGAAAATGGTACATAAAATCTATAGAATTTTCTCTTAATTATAGGATGAATAGACCTACTTATAAAATGGTTTAGTAATTTTGATGGTCAGAAGAAGTATAGACCAATAAAAAATAAGATAAGGATGTAGTCTAGAATGAAAGGTTTATGTATTGCCCTGTATAAGACTGCTTGGGATTAATTTAAACTATCATTGGGATAAATTCTTAGGAACATCTAAAATTCTAATATTCAAAATTTTCTTTAGATAAAAGAATTCAAATTAACTTGGATTTCTTTTTAAGAAAATACCATATTGAAACTAGATTTTTATTCATCATCAAACCACATGTAGCATGAAAGGAAGAAAAATTTGTATTCCTTCCCTTTGAGCTTGTCATTCACGTGGAGAAGCATGGAGAATGAGGAAGAAGCTTCTTGAATTCAGCCACTTGGAAGATAAGCCATAGGATGAAAACAAGTGGCAAGACACTTGTATGGCATGGATGCAAGGTAACATAAAAATCAAGCCAAGATTTCTCT
>PYAF01005494.1:27148-39409 GCA_007407185.1 Glycine tomentella
TGAGCTTGTCATTCACGTGGAGAAGCATGGAGAATGAGGAAGAAGCTTCTTGAATTCAGCCACTTGGAAGATAAGCCATAGGATGAAAACAAGTGGCAAGACACTTGTATGGCATGGATGCAAGGTAACATAAAAATCAAGCCAAGATTTCTCTACACTCTTCCATCTTGCACGTGGACAGCTCTAGACATTATTTCAATAATCCCAACGGTCCAAAGTTACATATGTGAGATAGTAGTGTACCTTTAAAATTTTAAAGAGATCCAACGGTTAACGAATCCAGAATTAGAATTTTACTAAAATAGGTTGGGGATAAACTCAAGAATGAGCTACTCCACGAAAATACAAGAGAAATGGAGAAACTACACGTCCTCAACATACTGGAAGAGTCTTTACCTTGAATGCAGCAAAGGCATGTCAATCCGGAAATCTTATTGAGGGTAAGTGCAAAATTAAAGATACTATTTTAACTGTATTATATGACTCAGGTGCTACCCACTCTTTCATCTCTTAGGATTCTGCTATACAATTAGGATTACCTTTATCTCAATTACCATATGATCTTCAAGTTTATACTCCTACTAGTAAACCTGTTACTACTTGTCAAATCTGTCTTAATTGTGCTTTTCAAATTGATCATAAATCTTATTCTGCAAATTTGATTTGTCTTCCTTTAACTGGATTTAGTGTAATTTTGGGTATGGATTGGCTTGCAGCTAATCATGTGTTGTTGGACTGTTTAAATAAAACCATTGTTTTACCTTTAGAAGTTTCAGAAAATAGTCAAACCCAATGTCTGTATTTGAACTCCATTGCTTCCTATTCCATTAAGAATGAAATTCAAGGGTATGTTCTTTTATCAGCTAATGTAACTGAGTCAACTGATGAACTCTCTAATATACCCGTGGTAAGAGAATATCCAGATGTATTTCCAGATGAAATACCTGGGATACCTCCAGAAAAGGAAATAGAATTCTCTATTGACCTAATTCCTGGATCTGAACCAATATCCATGGCACCTTATAGGATGTCCCCTCTAGAACTAGAAGAATTGAAAAAGCAATTAGAGGAGTTGTTGGAGAAGAAATTTATTAGACCTAGTGTTTCACCTTGGGGAGCTCCAGTTTTGTTAGTGAAAAAGAAATATGGGGGAATGAGGCTTTGTGTAGATTATAGACAACTTAATAGGATAACCATTAAGAATAAATATCCATTGCCTAGGATAAATGATCTTATGGACAAATTAAAAGGAGCAACAGTATTTTCTAAGATTGATCTTAGGTCAGGATATCATCAGATTAGAGTTAAGAATGAAGATATTCCTAAAACTGCATTTAGGACTAGATATGGGCATTATGAGTATTTAGTGATGTTTTTTGGATTAACTAATGCTCCCGCAGTATTTATGGATTACATGAATAGAATATTTAGATCTTATCTAGATAAGTTTGTAGTAGTCTTTATAGATGATATACTTGTTTATTCAAAATCAAAAAGAGAGCATGAACAACATCTTAGAATAGTATTACAGACACTTAGAGAAAAGAAGTTGTATGCTAAATTATCTAAGTGTGAATTTTGGGCCAAGGAAGTGAAATTTTTAGGTCATGTTGTTTCTAAGGAAGGAATTTTAGTTGATCCTAGTAAGATTGAATCAATTATGAATTGGGAGAGACCAACCACAGTAACTAAGGTTAGAAGTTTTCTAGGATTGGCTGGATACTATAGGAGGTTTGTAAAAGGATTTTCCCAAATAGCTTTACCTCTGACTAGCTTGACTAAGAAAAATGTGCCTTTTGTATGGTCGCCAGAGTGTGAGAAAAGTTTTCTAGAATTAAAGAAAAGATTAACCAGTACTCCAGTATTAGTATTGCCAGATCCTCATGGTGCATTTGAAGTATATTGTGATGCTTCAAAGAAAGGTCTAGGTTGTGTGTTGATGCAAAATGGAAATGTGGTAGCATATGCATCTAGGCAGTTAAGACCCCATGAATTCAATTATCCAACCCATGATCTAGAATTAGCAGCAGTAGTTTTTGCCTTAAAGATCTGGAGACATTATTTGTATGGAGTAAGATTTGAAGTCTTTTCAGATCATAAGAGTCTTAAGTACCTTTTTGACCAAAAAGAGTTGAATATGAGGCAGAGAAGATGGGTTGAATTTCTTAAGGATTATGATTTTGAGTTAAAATATCATCCAGGAAAGGCAAATGTAGTAGTTGATGCATTAAGTAGAAAATCTCCATGAAAATCGTCTTAGAAGGGCAACTTTCTAAGATGGTTCTAATAAGGAACTGTCTTTGAATGATTTGTTTTTTTTTGTTTTAAAAGAAATACAACGACAATTCTCCGAGACAACCATCTTAGAATGTGAACTTTCTAAGACGGTTCTCACAATGAACCGTCTTTGTAGAGGCGGAACAAACATTCAAAGACGGTTCTGCAGGAAAATCGTCTTAGTAGGGTTACTTTCTAAGACGTTTCTAGCAAGGAATCGTCTTTGTATAATATGTTTTTTTTTTGTTTTAAAAGAAATACTACGACGGTTGTGTCGAAGAACCGTCTTAGAATTGTGACTTTCTAAGATGGTTCAATAACCGTCGTTGAAAATCTTCACTTTCTACGATACCCACTATAATGACGGTTGTACAACCGTTGTTGTATGCCCTCAAACAACCGTCGTAAAAGATCCCTGTTGTAGTAGTGACATGAAAGCTAACATTATACTTATAAATCATAATATGAATAAACGTTCACACAACATGAAACAATACAAAAATAACAATATGAAAAAGAAAAGAAAAATTAACCACACATTCACAATACTAAAATTGTCAAACATATCTATTACTAAAATGATTAGAACAACAAATCAAATAATTCTGAAACAATATGCATATAACAATGACAAGTGATCGAATATAATTAAAGAGGTGTTTGAGGGTAAAAATCCTGTGTGTATACTGAAATAAAAATCAATGAAAAAGATTCCAAATGATATTAAATTTGAGAACATTAGTAAAGAAAAAAGAACTATAAGCAATGAACATGGAAGGAAATCAAAGGAATGTACCACTATGGGAGAATAAGATTTCAGAGTTAGACAGACAAAAAATTTTCCTGATGGGATATTGAACACACCATCAACTCTCTCTATATATGTTTCTTTTTTATAACCGAAAATTAAAGAAATTGTTTTATATTCTTTGCTAGGTGTTGACAATGAAAAAGAGTAAACATGACAAGGGAAAAGACCCTAAATGTATTTAATTGTTCATCATATCCTAGGGTTTGATTTTTCATATTTATTTGTAATGATGATTTTATTGTTACAATTTTGATTATAACTTACAAATTTAATTTGTGAATAATTATATATATTACAAATTTGATTAGAGCCAAATTATTGGCTATCTAAATTTAATTTCTTTTTAAGTGTATTAATAAATTATCTTCTTGTGTACCAAAATAAATGAATTTGTAATTATGATTTCTTTTAAATTTAATCACATATTTATAAAATTATTATTTTCAATTATAAAATCAATATATTATTTTTATTTTATTGATTAAAATCATTAATTACAAATGTTAATATTGATAGACATCTTTTTAAAACTAATTTAATGCATTCCATTTTTTAATTCAACTGTTTTCCATTCAATGACTTATCAATTATTTTTTAAATAAATATATTTCTAATAATATATCAACCTAATTTATTTTATATATATAAAGATATAGATATAAACAAGACAAAGTTAACATAAATACTAATTTTTATTATAAATTCATTAAATTATATTCTTGGTGGCATCTGAAATTGATGATTATCATTTGTAATTCTGGGTTTTTAAAAATATGTTCCATATCTTGTATGTAAATGTATTTTAAATTATATGTTCTTAATTCATATTATAAGATATATAAATATTTTTTTAGGTTAAAATATATAAATATTTTGTTTGAATTTTAATGTTTGATTTTGCTCCCCCCAAATTTTGGGTCCGCCCCTGAACATGAATACAGCATCTAAATATGCAAGCAATCAATATCCTTGATAACACAAAATGGGATGAAGCAATTACCCTATATTAATGTTTGATATTCATTGAATACATCTTTTATAATAATTAAATATTTTAAAAAAATAATCAAAATATTGAACGTTCAAATCATGAACATTGTTAATTGGAATAATGACCATTATCAAATTAAGAAAGTAATAATAAAAAATATATTTAAGAAAGTGATAATGGAATCCATAAAAAAAGGGGCGGGTTTATAATTACTTTAATCATGCATTTAATTAAACTAATCTTATTTCTATACATGCTTATTTTAAGTGTATATAATTGATATTGTCATCAATTATATATCTCAATTTGGAAAGCCTATGTCCTAAAGGAAAGGCTATTAAAAATTAGTTGAAGCAATGGAATATAGAAAAATGTGAAATGATAGACCAGAATATTAGAAATGAAAAAAAGGAGTTGGAATGTTTGGATATTGAGTAGGAACTTGGGCGGTTAGAGGAAAGTGAAGTTATGAAGAGAAGAGAATATGGCATGGCCAATAATATTAAGAGGCTCCCTGTTATATTGTCAAATACTATATTTGTTCTTTATTATATATAAGAAACAAGTTATATTGTAAATACATTATAACTTATTTCTTATAAAAAAAAGAACATAGGTAGTATTTTATATAAAAAAATCAAGGTTGAAGTGGCTTAATTAAAGAAGATGATTCTAATTCTAAATTTTATCATGTTTAGGTCATATTTGTTTTGAGTGTTTATTTTCTGTTTTTATTTTTAAATTTTCAAGATTTAGAAAACATGTATTAAGAAGAAAGTATTATAAGGTACCACCACGTTTTTACTTCTTTAGAAAATATTGAAAACGTTGATTTGTTGTTTTCAGTTTTGGACATATTTTGAAAATATTTTTTAAATTTTAAGCAAATGTATTTTCTCTCTTCAGAAAACACTCAAACCATGAGTCATTGCTTATATTGTTAAGAAGAAAAGGAGAGAGGAAGTCTTCTGTCTTCAGTTCAATGGCCATTCAGTGGAAGGTGAGGGAGTTGATGAAGGATAAAGTTAAGGCTCACTTCCAAAGGCAATTTACAAGCTCAGATGGGCAAAGATCAAGACTTAGATCTATGAGGATTGCTCAGATCTTTGAAAATGATTGTGACAATTTGGTGGCATCATTTTATGATGATGAAATTAAAAAGGTAGCATGGGATTATGAGAGTTCTAAGATAGTGGGTCTTGATAGAGTGTCATTTTCATTCCTTAATGATTTTGGAGGTATTATGAAGGGTGTCTTTATGGCTTTTTTGGAGGAGTTAATGAGAGTGCAAGGTTTGTTCATGGTTCTAATAATTTTTTTGTTGTGTTGGTTCCAAAGAAAGATAACATGTATAGGTCATAGGGGAATTTAGACTAATATCTCTTATTGGATATATGTACAAGGTACTTGCTAAAGTGCTAGCTAATCACGTTTGAAAGGTGATGTTAAAGTAATATCTAAATGTCAATCAACTTATGTGAAAAGGCATCAAATATTGGATGGTGTATTTATTGCTAATGAGTTGGTCAACGCAACGATGAAGGATAAAAAGGAAACTCTTTTATTTAAAGTTGGTTTTGAAAAATCTTATGATTCTATGAGTTGATATTTTTTGGAATATATAATGGACAGAATGGGGCTCCCAAATAAAAGAAGGTTAAGGATTAGGGAGTAATAACGATGGTGTCAATATTAGTTAATAAGAGTCCAATAGAAGAAGTAAGAATAGGCTATAAATGCAGGGAGATCCATATCGCCATTTCTATTCCTCATCATTGTTGAGAGCTTAAGTATGATGTTTGATGAGGCCGAAAAAATGAAATGGATCAATTAGTCCCTAAAGGGGGTTGGATAAGGGCACTCAAATCTAACCTTGGTTTTTTATGCATATATATATATATTCTTGGGCTTGGATATCAAAAGTTAATTAGAAGATGTTTTCTTCCTTGTATAAGATATTCAATGAATAAATAAGAGCATTTGCCCTTATGGAACAATGAGCACCTCCAACCACTTGAAGTGACAAAAATAATATAAGAAGGGGGTTGGATTGTGTTTTCACAAACTTAAGTTCCCTTTTTTGAAAAAAGCCAATTGTTCTGAAGTTGGTTCAAAAAGTATAAGTTTAGAATGAAGAATTGTTCTAAGCTCAAAACAAAAACTTGATTGATTCTGGAAAAAAAGTTATATAAGCTTAGAACTAATTTCCAATACTAATTCAGTAAAAAAAGGTTTAGGTATAAAAATCTTTGTTATAAGTTCCTTAAAAATAGTGTTGTGTAATCTTCTTTTTTAAAAACAAGTTATGAAATGAATAGGCAAAAAAGCATAAAGAGTTTTTATACTGGTTCACCCTAACTTGGGCTATATCGACTCCTCACCTTTCAAGATGAAAATTTCACTAACATAACTAGCCACCTGTTGGACCACTCAACCACTAGATTTTCACAATTGCTAGTAACCCACTGGACTTCCTTGCAAACCCCTACTAGACTTCCAAACTAGCCAACTACTACACTAACAACCCACTAGAATTTTACTTTTCCAACCAATTGTTGGACTTTACAAAGGTTTCTATGATTTACTTCACAAAGACAAATTCTCTTCTTATAAGGAATTTCATCTACGAAAATGTACAAGTCTCACTTCTATCTATTACAGATTACAACTCAAATGTATTTTTCGTAAGTGGATCTTTCTCTAACTTAAAAGAGTTGAAGCAGGAAAAATAGATTTCTCAAATAGAGATGACATCTCAAGTTTCTCTAGATTGCTTTAATAGTTTTAAGTGTTCTTAAACATCCTAAGGTAGTCGTTGAGGGAGGGGCCCTCAGCTCTATCAATTCTACAAGAAGTTTGAAATATGACAGTTATCCATAACTTGACGGATATACAAAACTATTCTGAAGTTTCCATTCTAAGAAACACTTCTTATGAGCATTTTGAAGACATTTTGGAATTGCATTCTAATGTTGTTCAGGAAGGACTTATTCTAATGTAGGTTCCTTTTAATGAAGATAACTTGATATAACTTGTAAGTAGCTCAACTTCATCAAACCTGACACTTTTTCCCAGTACAGATCTAACTAAAGTAGTATGCTTCAGTGTGTAACATGTTCATGTTGTAGTTGTTATTGTGTTAGTATATTGTCCTTGGTTTAGACTTTACAAAGTCTCTTTAGTCTTCATTCTGATGTAGCACATCAAATCTTCTCAAGGACAAGCCTCGTCTTTCAACTTGTTGCATCTTGAAATGTTGTTATCATCCATCTTCTAATAAGCCCTCAATGAGTGGTTGCATATGGGAGATGTAATGATATCAACTTTAGTCTTTTGATGAGTCAGCTATCTCCTGTGATTGCATATGGAATACATGTAGTTGCTTGATCATTATGAAGCATAGGTACTCCATGATCTTGAATTTGATACATCATTCTAATGTATTCATATCCTATCTTATCTTGATTTTGGTTTGCTTCTATAAAATATCATTCTAAGGTTCACATTCATAGATGAAAACAATAGGAATACCCACAATAACCAAGAGGGGGGTGAATTGGCTTAAACTTGGTCCACAACAATTTTTGCAATTCCAGATTTTGTTTTTCTAAAAACTTAACCATGAGAAATTAGTTTCTTTTGAAAACATGAATAGCTTTAATGCTTTAATGAAATCATTTATGCAAGTTAATGATTATGTTCATGCAATGCAAGGATCATAAGATTAGCCTCTCATACACTTGATCAAATTACAAATTCCTTGGCATGTGAAAAGCTCAAAACTTTCTTCTAAGACACAAGCTTCTTGCTTCATCTTGTTCTTGCTCCCCTATATCCAACAATGTCCCCCTTTTTGGCTTTGAGCATGCCAAATATTGATTGAACATATGTTTAGCTTTTAAGTGCTTTGAGGGATGAATGATAGGAGACTCATATTTGTTAACCTGAAATCAAATAAGCTCTTTGCCAAGAACAAGTGTCAACTGTGATGCTTGCATAAACATACATTTTCTTCCTTTTAATTTTGCTCCCCCTGACTTAAGTAATTTTGAGAATTAAAAAAAAAACAGAGCAACATAAAACAGAGAAACTTCCCTTCTTATCAACTTGGTTATCAATCAATTTATTTCTCCCCCTATTTGGCTTATCAAAGACAAAAAAATAGCAACTCAAACAAGGAGAAATGGAAACTAAAATATTATTAATGAAAAGGTAACTAGTGCAATACATTAATCAAGTGAAAACTTCAACAAGAAAAACAGAGACCAAAGTATAAAGAAACATAACAGCAACAAAAACAAGAAAGAAAACACAAACAACCTAAATGAGTTTATCAAACTCATAAAGAACAATCCTAGCTTCTATGTTTTCTAGCCTAGACTTCATCTCTTCCAAGGATGAATTAGTCTCAACTTTGTGTTCATGATGGAGAGACAATAAGGCATTCGTCTTTTGAATCTTGAGAGATTCAAATGGAGAATATGGTTGAGGTTCAGTTTCTCCTTCAGCTTCTTCAGTTTCTTCTTCCCCTTTAGCAACGCCTCTTGCACCTCCAACTTAAGGTTGTTGTCCAGCCATTTGCCATCCATTGGTTGTCTTTATCAATCCAAGCTTATTCAGATGCTTCTCCTTGATGAGGTTGGTGGAATCAATTGTGTGATCAACCACCTCATCTGTTACATCAATCTGAAAATAATCTATAAACCTAGATACAAGAACAACATAAGGAAAGTTATAACTAATCAGCCTATTGGATTTCACCATAATTTCTATAAAGACCATAAACCAATTGATCTGAGTAGAGGTCTTCAAGCCATAAACGAGCTACAAATCATCATATGTGATTTGAGCATGATTGGTAGACCTAGGGGTAAGGATGTAGGTTATGATGTAATGAAGTAACCTATCTTCCCCTGTCAGATTTCCCACGCCAAGTCTTGTCTTCAGTCTTGCTTGTGGCTCTTGAAGCATCTCTCTATAAGTATCAATTTTGTTGTAACCCCCTATTTCTTCATCGAAGCTCCTTACACCAGCAGAGGAGATTCTTGCAACAGCTTCCTATACTTAATCATCTATGACCATGGGAACCCCTTTTACTTGGGAATGAATTACCCCATAAATGCTAGCCTTTGCATAGGTGAAAAATACCTTTACTAACTCAGGGTAAAAAGTACCCTTAAGTTCAACAAACTTTTTCAGCCCTTGAGCCTCTAGCAAAGCAGGAAACTGAAATCCCTCCTTGATAAACCAATTAAGGTCAAGGTATTTGGGAGGCATAACAAGTTTTGTAGCATTGAATTGCATATAGGTTATTCTATGCTTTTCCTTAGTGAACCAGATATTTAATCTATTTCCAACAGAACTGGTTGATTCTCCAGCCTTTCTTTTGCTGGTTTTCACTCTCTTAGATGTAGACATGGCAGATTTAGAAGGTAGTGGTTAATGGGTAGTGACTAAGAAAGAGAAAATAGAAGATAAGAGCTTCAGAAAATATAAAGCACAAGACTTGGATGAGTGTGAGTGTTCTTCAACAAGGCTGAATTTATAACCAAAATTCTGAGTTCAATTTGAATTTTGAACGTTGGAGCAGTTATCTCACGTATCTAGGCCATAACTACTCAGTGATACATTCAAATTTTGAATTCAAATTGAGATATGACAGTTTAGATTTTCGAAAAATTTGTAGAGATTTGAGAACGGCTATACGTAATCGATTACGAGCTTATGTAATCGATTATTTCGTTCTCAACAATGACAGTTTATAAAAATGTAATCGATTATCTCGTGCTATAATCGGTTATTCCAAGAAATATTTGAATCAGAAGAAGTTTTGTTTGAACAGTAATTGATGATTTCGATAAGTAATTGATTATTCCAGAGAGAATTAAGATTGAGGATTCAATTTTGATGGATAGTAATCGATTATTCCGTGAATGTAATCGATTACCTGACATAGAAAATGACTCTGAATATAGCATAAAATTTAAATAATCGATTGTCCCATGCTGTAATCAATTATTACATAGCATTTTGCAGAATGAATAGTAATTATGCAGCCAATTTCGAATTTTGTAGCACATGTGATGATCAGTCAAGTAAGATGGAATTTCACATAGATAAGCACATAACAAGCATGCTAGCAAATGTTAGACTCATCAAGGATACCTAGCATGTTTCTAAGAGTATAAAATCTATCTCTAGCCAAAGGTTTAGTAAATATATCAGCCAATTGATTATGTGTGTCAATGAAATCAATTTTGATGTTACCTTTTTGGATGTGATCTCTATGGAAATGATGTCTTATCTCAACGTATTTGGTCCTTGAGTGCATTATTGGATTCTTGGATATGTTGATGGAACTTGTGTTGTCACATAGCAAGGGTATTTCTTTTAATTCTACACAAAAATCTTGTAATTGTTGCTTCAACCAAAGGCTTTGAGCACAACAACTTCTAGCTGAGATGTACTCAGTTTCAACTGTTGATAAAGCAACACAAGATTGCTTCTTGCAATGCCATGAGATTAGTGAACTGACAAGTTCCACTATTGCTTTTTCTATCCAATTTGCACCCTGCAAAGTCATAATCAGAATATCCAACTACATTAAGTGATGCACCTTTGGGATACCAAAGACCAACTTTTGGTGTTGATTTGAGATATTTGATGATTCTTTTGACTGCAGTGAGGTGTGATTCTTTGGGATTTGCTTGATATCTTGCACATAAACACACACTCAACATAATATCTGGTCTACTTGCTGTCAAATATAGTAAGGATCCAATCATTCCTCTGAATTTTGACTCATCAAACTTCTTCCCTTTTTTCATTTGAATCAAGATAGGTTGATGTTGCCATTGGAGTTGCAGTATCTTTGCTTTTCTCCATTTCGAATTTTTTGATCACTTCAAGGAAGTATTTGATTTAGAAATGTCTCATTCTTCATTTGCTTCACTTGAAGTCCAAGAAAGAATGTTAATTCTCCCATCATTGACATTTTAAACTCATTCTGCATAGAGATAGAAATTCCTTGCACAAGGATTGATTAGTTGAACCAAAGATTATATCATCAACATATACATGAACCAATAAGATATCATTTTTATGCCTTTTGATGAACAAGGTTTTATCTACATGTCCTTTTATGAAGGATTGGTCAAGCAAAAATTTGCTCAATCTCTCATACCAAGACCTTGGAGCTTGTTTTAAACCATAAATAGCTTTCTTTAGTTTAAAGACATGGTTTGGATATTTGAAATATGTAAAACCAGGAGGTTGCTCAACATAGATTTCCTCCTCAATATATCCATTTAAGAAATCACTTTTAATATCCATTTGAAACAGTTTTAAATCCATTAAACATGCATATGCAAGTAGCAACCTAATGGCTTTTAACCTTGCTACTGGAGCATAGGTTTCCTTATAGTCAATGCCTTCCTTTTGGTTGTAACCTTTTGCAACCAATCTAGCTTCTTCTGACTATGATACCACTATCATCAAGTTTGTTTCTAAAAACCCATTTAGTGCCAATAGGTTTGAGAGAAGAATGTCTAGGAACAACTTCCCAAACTTCATATGATAAAGCTATCAAAATAAACAGTTCTCTTAAATTGATTCAGTTCATCATGCTGACATGCATCCAATGTTCATCAAGTAAGGCTTGATCAATTCTCTTAGGTTCTATTTATGAAACAAAAGCCATATTACAACAATTTCTCAATGAAGATCTAGTAGATACTTGTTAGACTTTTGGCAAGCGTACCAATTGTCGTTGTAAGTTACAAAATTTATAAAAGTTCGTCTCCACAGGGACTTGATTTTTACTCAGTTAATTCAAATAAAGCTTAACAGTTTAATAGTTATGTACAAAGAGTGTGACAGAGTTTCATGTAGTTGCGGATTAACAGAAATTATGAAAATTTAGAAGAAATGGAAATAATAAACTTAGTACGGAACATTACGGAAAATTACGGAAAGTTACGAAAGATTATGAAAACTAATAAAACGAATTTGATTAAGTTAAGGACGTAGGATTGGATTTCATCGTTCATACCCTTAGTATTCAATTAATATTACCATGCATAAGTTATTTTCTTTTATTATTGATGCACACATAAAATCACCCCAAATCGATCTCTCGCATTTGAGAATCCTAAGAATATTTATCCAATATCGATTTCTCGCA
>PYAF01005494.1:39509-56051 GCA_007407185.1 Glycine tomentella
AAGAATTGATGAAGGGCCCCATCACCGCTTCTTTCCGGCAGAGTCTCCACACTAAATTTCACTTTTCTCACTTTCCTAACCTACCTAATACTAATATTTAAGAACCTAAACTAAAGAAAAAGCTTAGAAGAAGCAAGGAAGAGAAGAAAAATGGAATGGAAGGGATGATGTTGCCTTGGGGGGTGCTTGGGTATTTATAGGGGTGGAGCTGCTCAAGTTTAGTCGCCCAGGCGACCATTTTATGCATGTTTTGGTCGCCCAGGCGAGCTAAAGCCAACTTGCAGCCCAAGTTGCATGTCCACTTGGCCAATTGGAGGCCCATTTGCAGTTTCTGCTCGCCCAGGCAAGCAAAATACACTATATTCACTCGCCTGGGCGAGTTAAAGTGTTTCCAGAAGGGTCTTTGGGCCTAATTTTGCTTTTTGCACCCCCAGTTTTGCTGTTCTGAGTCATTTTTGGGTCTGGTTTGCTTTCTGCACCTCCCAGGTCTGCTTCTTTTAGTCATTTTTTCTTGCTTTAAATTTACGGAAGCTCCGGAATGTCACGAATGCTAGCAAAATAAAAAGGAAAGTTGGATGAATCTTCGAGAATCATAAATGCTAAATGCGAAATATAAACTAACTAGATTAGGGCAAATTTTTATAAATATTCTTAGTTAAAACACAAGATAAGTGCCTTAAATGTAATCCAAATTTCACTAAGATATGGCACTTATCAATACTCCCTTTGTAACTTCACCAATTATATTGTCAAGGGAGAGATCTCTTGTAGTTTTCCAATCTTTTGGCTCTTGGACTGGTGTTGATTGTTTCATTTCAGCAATTGGTTTTTCCTTTTCTTTATCCATTGATCCATTAAGTTGTATGAACTCTTCTAAAGGACCTGCATCATTTTCACACTTATTTTCCTCTTTAGAGGGATTAAATTCATCACAAATAACATGAACTGATTCTTCCATGCATAAAGTTCTTTTGTTGAAAACTCTATATGCTTTGCTATGTAATGAATATCCAAGGAAGATGGCTTCATCAGTTTTAGCATCAAATTTTCCAAGTGATTCTTTACCATTATTCAATACAAAACACTTACAGCCAAATGATCTTAAATGAGAAATGTTTGGTTTTCTACTTTTGTAGTTCATAAAGAGTTTTCTTCAAAATAGGCCTTATTAGTAATCTATTCAAAGTGTAGCAAACTGTACTTACAACATCAGCCCAAAAATGTTTAGGCAAATTTGTTTCATTAAGAAGAGTTCTTGCACCTTCTTCAAGGGATCTATTTTTCCTCTCCACAATACCATTTTGTTGGGGTGTTCTTGGAGCTGAAAAATTATGGTTGATTCCATTTTCTTCACAGAATTTTTCAAAATTTTCATTTTGGAATTCTCCACCATGATCACTTCTTATTGAGATAATTTTACTTCCCTTTTCATTTTGAGTAAGTTTGGCTAATTTGTTGAAAGCATTGAAAGCATGACTCTTGGATCTTAAAAATAAAGTCCATGTGAATCTAGAGTAATCATCAATAATCACAAGCCCATAGAAGTTGCCTCCTAAACTCATAGTTCTAGAAGGACCAAACAAATCTATGTGAAGCAATTCAAGGGGTCTTGAAGTAGAAATAACATTTTTACTTTGAAAAGAATTCTTTGTTTGTTTCTCCTTTTGACAAGCATCACATAGTTTATCCTTTTCTAATAAGCTTGTTCATATGATGCATGTTAATGTGACTTGCCCTTCTATGCCATAGCCAAGATTCATCAATTTTACTTATTAGGCAAGTAGTGTTGTGAATGAATGCATGATCAATAGAGAGTAAATAGATATTACCTTTTCTTTTACCTATATAAATCACCTCACTAGTTTGTCCATCACATATCATACAGAAATTGTCATTAAATGACACTTTGAATCCTTTGTCACATGGTTGGCTTATACTTAGAAGATTATGCTTTAAACCTTCCACATAAAGGACATTTATGATCTTAGTTTTAAAGTTGTCTCATATGCTTCCTTCACCAACTATCTTTCCTTTGTTGTTGTCTCCATAAGTGACAAATCCATCATCTTTAAAAGTCAAATTTGTGAGCATTGATATGTCACCAGTCATATGTCTAGAGCATCCACTGTCAAGATACCATAATGATGATCTACTCCTAGACACAACTGCAAAATTCAAATCAATTTACAAAGGAAGGTACCGAATTGAGGTTGGGTCCATAAGGGTTAGCCATTTTCTTTTTCTTAGGCACCCAAATGCATTCTCCATTTGGCACATAGAATCTCCTAGCATAGCATCTATTAGATGTGTGACCTTTCTTCATACAATAGTTACAAGTTACAACTCTTGATGATCTTTCAAAATAAGTCATATGATTAAACTTTGTTTTTGAAACAACTTTTTGATATTTCTATTTTGGAGGCAAAAACTTGGTTTTTCCAAATGATTTTGATCCATGTTTGTAACCCAATCCACAAGTATCTCCAGCATATTTTTGCATACTTAGCATTTCAACTAAATTGCATTTTCCTTTATAAAGTCTTTTTCAAAAGGTCAACTAAGTAATTATTTTCTGAAAGTACTAACATATGTTTTTCACCTTGGCTTTTTTTGAACTCATCAAACTCTTCTTGCAAAGTTTTGTATTTGTCAACATTTGATGAAGAAGAAGCATATACACATCCATTTATTTTGTATCTTGAAACAAGTTTTTAATTATCTTCTTTCAAGATACAAATTTTAGTTTGCATTTCTGCAAGTTTTGTGACATGCCATCTAAGATTTCCTTTTAGCCTATTATTGGATTTTGCAAGCTTTTGAGCCTCTTCATGAATTTCATGGAAAACATCAAGAGGGGGGGTGAATTGGTTTAAACTTAGTCTTTTAAAATTTATTTATAAAATTAGAGTTAAAGAATCTTAATCATAATTAAACTAAGAATGCTTCAAATCAATCAAACCACTCAGTCCAAGAAATCAATTGCTTAAAACAGAACTTGTTGAGTAATAAGAATAACACCAAGAACTAATGATCAAGATAACAAGAAGAGATTAAGGAATAAAGAACAACACGAGAATTTATACTAGTTCACTTCTCAAGAGAAGCTACATCCAGTTCTTCTAATCAACACTAGATTAGAGTTCCACTATTATCAAATTTCAGTTCTTACAAGCTTTACAACAATCACCCTTTATCAAACCTAGATGAAGAACAGAAATCTAGAACCATATTAGACTCCTAGTAATCAAGACATAGAGAACCCTTCTCTACTCTTTCCTTCTAGAGAAACCTACTCTAAAAAAAAGTCTTAAGAACCCCTTACAATAGTTACAAACAACAAAGAATTCAAAAACGAATTTACAACAAGAATTGATGAAGAGAGACAACCTGATGATCCAACAAATATGAATGAATATGAGTTACTAATCAGAGTTGAAATGCAGAAATCAATTTTAGAACTTTCTCTCCAGAAGCTTCGTTGAAAACTTGCGCAAGAAATCTTTCAATACACCATGAAGATTAAAAAGTGGGACAAGTGCTTTTCTAGCTCAAAAAATGATTTCTAACTTTGAGAAGACTTGTATATGCTTAGAGAATTCGAAGTATTAAAGTTAAAAGATCATACAAGCCTTCAATCTATTTATAACAGATTTTTATAATAGAATGTAATCGATTAAAGCGCCTAGTAATCGATTAAAATACCATATGTAATCGATTAAATTGCCAAATAATCGATTAAAATGTTCTTAGCACAACCTGGGAACTGCAACGAGCAAATTAATCGATTAGTCCACGTCGTAATCGATTAAAGCAGACATGTTTAGTTGTAAAACAAGTTTATGTAATCGATTAAAATTTGTGGTAATTGATTAAAGCAGATACACATAATTCCAGAATTCACTTATGTAATCGATTAAGTCAGTCAGGCACAAAAAAATGAACTTCAGTAATCGATTAGGATTTCATGGTAATCGATTAAAGCAGGGAGACATGATTTTCTTTTTGTGTTGTGTAATCGATTACGAGTAGGCAGTAATCGATTAAATTGATCTTCATGGCTTTCCAGAATTAAAAACAGAAGCTTGTAATCGATTAAATTGTTGTGTAATTGATTAAAGCAGTGAGATTTTGTTTTTCCAAAAACTTAACTATAAGAAATTAGTTTCTTTTGAAAACATGAATAACTTTAATGCTTTAATGAAATTATTTATGCAAGTTAATGATTATGTTCATGCAATGCAATGATCATAAGATTAGTCTTTCATACACTTGATCAAATTACAAATTCCTTGGCATATGAAAAGCTCAAAACTTTCTTCTAAGGCACAAGCTTCTTGTTTCATCTTCTTCTTACTCCCCCTATATCCAACATTAGAGTCCCTCAATACACCATTTTGAGGTTGACTTCGGTAGAACTTCATTATTATGTTATCATGTAGCCTTTAATAAATTTTTGACTAAGGCCTTCTTGATGTTTTTGCAATATGCTAAGATTAAATACATAGAGGGAAGAACTAACTTCACCATAATTCGTCTTGGACTAGATCTAGAATTATCCTTAACGGTTTGTGTAGCCACAAATACTATTTTTTGTTCATTTAGATCTGCTAACTTTGTATGCCATTTTGCTGTAAATATAAGGTCTTATCCTACAAACCTATTGTGATCCTGAAACTTTAGGATTATAATAACGGAAACAACAACCCTATTAAATATGAGCTTCATTTAATTCTTCTAAGACTTCTTACTTGACAATATGCCTAAAACATCCATTTTGAGCTTGTTCTGAATTCATTAAAATGCTTGCTCACATATGCTTTCAATGTATATATGTAACTGGAACACTTAGCAAATTTATAGTCATCACCACACATTTCATCATCCTTACTATTTGTATTGCTAATGATTTTTCATAATTAAAATAGGGGATGTGGATTTAACACCACTATTCTTAGGGGACCTAGGACTAAGTGACTAGTTGAAAGGAAACCTTCCCTATGTGTTTTACATTGTCTTGGACTGGGTCCTTGAGAGTTCTGAAAGACACTCTTGAGCTTGCTATTTAGATAGGTACTAATTAGAATAACAACAATAATAATGGAGATTCCTCTAGTGATTCCCATGGTTGAGTTTACCATGGAGGCCCAGGTGGCACTCCTTCTTATCAATGAGGTTATAGTAGAGGTGGGGTTTTAGTTCTAGAAGTTATCTTAGGTATGTTGTAAGTGTTGTTAGGTGTTACTAGTTGGGGTTGAGTTTCATGTATAATCCATTGTTGGGATATGACCAATTGATTTTTATGTTATGTAACATGGGTACTTATTCACTTCTATAAACCTTATGATGTTTATTAACAACTTTAAGGAATGTATGGAACTTTATTTCCATGCATATATAATTACTCTACCCTTTTTTACCAACCTTTGAGGAGTAGAAGATTCGTATTTTATTTTTCTATTTCAATTTGAAAAGCTTTCCACTCGCCTGTAAACATTGGTTGATTTATATAATATACATATACATAAATATATATATATATATATATATTATAAATCAACCATATTTTCATCTCCTAGAAATAATAAAGCTTATTTTCATCTTTTCTAAATGAAAGTGAGTGGGGTTAGAAATCTTGACAATTGGGTGCTACATAGAACATAAGAGTATACTCGAATGTCATCATATTTCTGTGAAATGTGTGTAATGTGGACAAAGAATTTATTTATAGGCTTGGAAAATTTATTTATTTTACTATTTCATTTTTAACAATATCCAGTTTACTTTATCAATGCACATATACTTCTAGACGTGAACACATTACTGCAACTAGTTGGGTTTGTTAAGAGTTGTTGGACATAACATGCGATTAAAAAAAAAGATTTAGGCAAAATGAGACGAGACTAATTTATGAATGCAAAATTCAAGAAGAGGAATGCCACATGTCATGCATTGGTGAACTCACTACTACAAATTAATGCAATTTTATCAAACACATGGATGTCCTTGTAATATTTTGCTATTTCATGTCTGCATCTTGTTGCATTAAAGGGCATGTCACATCGGTTACTGCCCAAAGTGAACTTGCTAGTGCGAGTGCAAGGTTCAATCAAAATACGCCATTTATCAATGACACTAGCTTTTGCAGTCTGAAATCCACTGTTGGAAAAATAGCATTCCGCATTGGTTTTTTTGGACTTTCAACAATCGGTTTTTAACCGATGTTGAAACCCCAACAATGAAAGTATCAACGTTAACATCGATTTTTTAAAACCAATGTTAACATAACTACACAACATCGTGTATTATTCCAGGAATATTTTCAGTCTTTACGTACAAGGG
Organism: Glycine tomentella; assembly: GCA_007407185.1. Lineage (NCBI taxonomy): Eukaryota > Viridiplantae > Streptophyta > Magnoliopsida > Fabales > Fabaceae > Glycine > Glycine tomentella. Next base: position 45,849 of record PYAF01005494.1, read on the forward strand.
GGAATCCTTATTATACACCCCAAACACAATAGTATCCCATATCACCTGCATAGGCCTGAGGAAAAGCTGCGGTATCGTCAATGTGATCTAGTATAAAGGATTATTATAAGGTTTTGACTTATGTACAGGTTTCGCTGGTCCCTCAAGTCCCTGTTTATCCTACACAGTTAATAAATATAAGTCAATGACAGTCAACACTTTATTTGTACATAATCCTATTTAAATGATAATAAACACAACAAAAATGAAATAATTTTCTGAAATAAGTTGTAAAAGATGTGTCGGCCAAGCAAGGAAGGTGTTAAGGGCCTGCCCCACTAAAAGAACCTCTTTAGTGGGTACAGGGGTGCTTGCATCAACATCTCGAACTTCCTCAACACCCACCTTCACCTAATCATTGGCCAAAGGGACGTTATGTATAGTTGTCGACTCCTTATCAACTCTTCCAAGGGCAACCAGGCGGGGAGGATTATCATCAACATACAACCCACGCCTATGTGACGTATCAGTGTCTGGGTCCTACCCCGAGGGATCGACAAAGCTTTACTTCATGCTGATACGAGTAGCAGAAGGACCAGCCTCAACCTCAGGAGGTGGTATGAATCCCTGCGATTGCATCTGGGATTGCATTTGGCTAAAGGATAACATGAGTTGTCAAGTCACTTTTTCAGTGATCGACTGCTCCAACTCGTCCCTGATAATTTGTTTGAGTCGATCCTACTCGTCCGGCCTAATCGACGTAAACGTGAGTGAGCTTGCTGAAGTTGGTCCAAATTATTGTTTGATTGTCACACCAGCTCAAGCAGCACGAATATGGCCATAGTGCTTTGGTTGCCCAATGGCAGCAGTCAGCACATCTTAACATCCATGGGAGACAAAGCTACCCTATGTAGACTACTCTTCCAGGGTATCCTACGATCAACAAAATACTGCATGAATTTATGAATTTGTTTTTGTTATTATAATTAAATACCATTGAAACAAAAAATTAACTTACAATCCTTTCTGCAATTTCTTGTGTAGCCTCAGATGTCATCTCTCTTGATTTTTTCGTGCGAGTCATGTTTCACTTCACATGTCGTCTAATAGGAGATGGAGGATGAATGATTGTTTTTGTGCTCCCGAATTGGTCTGCTTCCTCCAATCATTTCTTTTGTTTTTTCCTACATTATCTTTTGTTCTAATAAATCATAACCCCACGAGACAACACATGAGGGACAATGTTTAGTTTTTGGATGGCTTGAGCCTTCTTTTTAACATGCTGTCACAATTTCACAAAAACTTGTTAACTAAATGCTCTTCAAAATAATGCAAATTAACTATTTTATTTATAAATAATGCAAGTCAACTAACCTCCCATGAAGGGTCTCTACAACTATGACAAAATTGGTTCCACTTTTCCTTGCTGATACTGTACTTTTGGCATACAGTATCGTCGTCGTCCTCCTTTCCTTCTGTTGGATACAGGGGGAGCAACATGAAGATTGTAAAGGAAATTGATCAAGTATTGGTTTTGAGCTTTCAACATGCAAATGGATGCCTTGAAGTTAAAGATTGTGTGAAATGTGTAAGAGAAAAGCAATCTAGTGATCCAAGTGCATTGCATACATTCATTCATGAATGAACTAATTGATTTTGATAAGATTTAAACAAGGCTTTCATAAAATAGTTAAGTTTTAATGATGTTTATTGGAGAAATACATTTCCTGTTGGTTTGATCGATTACATACTTCATTCAATCGATTATTTTGTTCTTAGTCTAACTTGGAAAAGCTTTCAAGAACATTGTAATCGATTACCTATCGGGATAATCGATTATTTGACCTTTGTTTTCATATAAACTACTTTGTGATTGAATATAATCGATTACCACTTCATTGTAATCGATTACATAGTTATATGTATTTTAAATTCATGCTGGGATAATCAATTACTAATGTATCGTAATCGATTATACAGGCTTATTTTGAAAAAGTCATCTCCCTGCTTTAATCGATTACATTATGCATTTTAAAATTGTAAGTTTATATTAGATAATCAATTACCACATTTCGTAATCGATTACACAGTGTATTTGAAAGGCTACAGGTTCATGCTTTAATCGATTACCAAAGTTCGTAATCAATTTCATACTGCATTTTGATATTTTGAAGTCTCCTGTCTTAATCGATTACAGAACAGAATAATCGATTATTTGGCTCATTGAGAAAATCCTGAAATCCTTATGAATCGTTTAATCGATTACATTCTTGATTTAATCGATTACAAGTGCAAAATAATCGATTATTTGGCGCATTTAATCGATTACAGTTAGTTACGAATTTCAGTTATAAGTAGGATTGATGCTCAGCTTGTTTTAAAAAAATTGAAGAAAAATGATACCCATTCATATATTCTGAGTTTAAAGTTTTTTGTAAGCCTTTCAAAGTTTTTTCTAAGGGTTAATAATTTCTTGATCTATTTTTACATTGATCATGAGAGTTTGAGTCATTCTTGAGCAAGAAATCTTTCAAGATTAGGGAAAGCTGATTTTGATTTTGTTATTCAACCTGTTCTAATACTTCATACTGCATTGCATTCTTTGGATCATCAGGTTGTTTCTCTCCTTAATCTAATTGTAATTTTCGTTTTGGATTTTGATTGTATATTGGCTATTGTAATTGGGTTCTTGCTTGTAACTAGAGAAGGGGTTCTCTATGTGAAAGAACTGAGTAGTGTTCTCAGGTTCTTGTCTCTTAGAATCTAATAGGGTTTTAGATTTCTGTACTTTATCTAGGGTTGATAAAGGGAGACATTGTAATTGAATGTAAGAACTGGAAATTATAGTAGTGGAACTCTAACCTAGTGTTGGTTGGAAGAAACTGGATGTAGCTTCATGGTTTTGAAGTGAACCAGTATAAATCACTTGTGTGTTGATTCTCTACCTCTATTCTCATTATATTCTATGTTTATTGATTCTATTATCTTGGATGTCTAACTCTATTTTTTGAGCTATTGAATCCCTTGGGCTGAGCATTTGATTGAATAAGTTTTTTTTTTTAGTTTTTTGAAAAATGATAAAGATCCTAGGCAACTCTGATTTTGATTGAAGAAATTTTTTAAAATACCAAGGTTTAACCAATTCACCCCCCTCTTGGTTAAGTGTGAACTGTTCCAATCATTTTCAATTGGCGTCAAGAGATGGTTCTTGAAAGTTACTCAAGATCACTATTTTCTTTCAAAAATGAATACTTCATAAATAACTTTTAAGGAAGGTGTTTCTTTAAACAGAGCTCCTTTGTTTGAAGGGAAGAATTTCAGTTTTTGGAAAAATAGGATGAAGATCTTTATTCAATCTAATGACCCAGGTGCTTGGAATGCAATAGGGAAAGGTCCCATGGTGCCTATCAAAACTGTTGGTAATGATATGGTTCTCAAAGAATGGGATGAGATGAATGATGTTGAGAAAAGGGTTGTTCAATATGATTTCAAGGCTAAAAATATGATAACCTCTGCACTTTCCTCTGATGAATTCTTTATAACAGTTAGGTGCACAAGTGCTAAGGAAATGTGAGAGATGTTAGAGATTACTCATGAAGGAACATATGAAGTAAGAAGATCAAGGAAGCACTCATTGATCCATGAGTATGAAATGTTCAAGATGAACAACAATGAAAATATATCCCAGCTGCAAACAAGATTCACACACATTGTCAACCATCTTTTGGGGCTTGGAAAGACTTTTGATGTTGAGGAATTAAACATCAAGATCTTGAAATGCCTCACTGATCTTGGCAACCAAAAGTGACAGCTATCAAGGATCCAAGGATCTTTCCAAAATGTCCATGGCTGCTCTTTTTGGTAAGCTACTTGAATATGAATTAGAAATGTCTCAATTAATGTGTGTTGAAGATGCAGAAAAGAAAGGAAAAGGAATTGAACTAAGAGCTGCATCAACAAGAGCTGAAAAAGAAGAGGAATCAAATGATGAAGAAGATGAAGAGAACATGAACTTGATAGTGAAAAAGTTCAGCAAATTCTTGAAGAATAAGGGCAAAAGATTCTCAAGAAACACCAAGAACAAGAACAACAACAACAACAAGATTGATAGCAACTTTACATGCTTTGAATGTGGGAAACCTGGCCACATTAAGACTGAATGCTCAATCTACATGAAGAAGCAACAAGGAGACAACAAAGTAAAGAAGGATGGAAAAGCTAGAAGAGCCTATATAGCTTGGGAGGACAATGATTCAACAACCTCTGAATCCTCTACTGAAATTGAGGAAGCAAACATGTGCCTAACCTCCATTGTCAATGAAGATAATGATGATCTTTTAGATGAAGAAGATGAGGTGAATTCTGAACTAGATCAAGCTATTCTTGCTTTTCAAGAAATGCATAAAGAGGCTCAAAATCTTGCAAGATCTAATAATAAACTTAAAGAAAATATCAAAGAACATCTTGCAAAAATTTTAGAATTGCAAACTGAAATTTGCAACTTGAAAGAAGAAAATGAGAAACTTGTTTCAAGTTACAAATCAAATGGTTATGTATGTGCCTCTTCCTCTACAAATGTTGACAAATATGAAATGCTGCAAAAAGTTTTTGATGAGTATAGAATAAACCAAGAAGAGAAATATATGCAGCTTCTTTCAAAGAACAACGATTTAATTGATATCTTGTAAAAGCTCAACAAGGGAAAATGTAATTTGAATGAAATGTTGAGTACTCAAAAACATGCTGGAGATACTTCTGGATTGGGGTATAAAAAGGATTCTAAAAATGTCCAAAAGACAACATTTGTGCCCCTAAAATAGAAAATAAAAAGAGATCAAGAGTCAATTTCAAAATGATTTCTTCAGAAAATCTTATAAGGCTGTTGTTTGCAACTATTGTACGGAGAGAGGACACACTTCTTATAAATGTTTTGCAAAAAGGTTATACCAAATGGTGAATGCATTTGGGTTGAAAAGAAAAAGAAAGTCACTAACCCCTTTGGACCCAACCTCAATTGGGTACCTCCTCCTATGAATTAATTTGAATTTTGCAGGTATGTCTTAGAGCAAGTTCTTCTCTATGGTATCTTGATAGTGGCTGCTCAAGACATATGACGGGTGACAAGTCCTTGCTCACAAATCTTACTCCTAAAGATGGGGGCCTTGTTACTTATGGAGACAACAACAAGGGCAAGATTATTGGTGAAGGCAACATTGGTGACAGCTTTAATACCAAAGTCAGCAATGTACACTATGTTGAAAGCTTGAAGCACAATCTTCTAAGTGTAAGCCAACTATGTGACAAAGGCTTTAAAATTTCATTCAATGAAAATTGTTGTATGACATGCGATGGACAAAGTGGTGAGGTAATCCATATAGGCAAAAGGAAAGGTAACATTTACTTGCTTTCAATAGACCATGCTTTCTTTCTCAAAACTTCATGCTTGATGATCAAGATTGATGAGTCTTGGCTGTGGCATAGAAGGACCAGTCACATAAATATGCATCATATGAATAAGCTTATTAGAAAGGACTTAGTTATTGGTTTACCCAAACTTAAGTTTGAGAAGGACAAACTTTGTGATGCTTGTCAAAAGGGAAAACAAACTAAAATTTCTTTTCAAAGCAAAAACATTGTTTCCACCTCAAGACTACTTGAACTACTGCACATTGATTTGTTTGGTCCTTCTAGAACTATGAGTTTAGGTGGTAATTACTATGGGCTTGTTATTGTTGATGACTACTCTAGATTTACTTGAACTTTGTTTTTGAAATCCAAAAGTGATGCTTTCCATGCTTTTAGAAAAATGGCTAAACTTGCTCAAAATGAGAAAGGTTGCAAAATTATCTCAATAAGAAGTGATCATGGTAGGGAATTCCAAAATGAATATTTTGAAAAATTCTGTGAAGAAAATGGAATTAACCACAACTTTTCAGCTCCAGGAACACCCCAACAAAATGGTGTTGTGAAGAGGAAAAACAGATCCCTTGAAGAAGGTGCAAGAACACTTCTTAATGAGACAAAATTGCCAAAGTATTTTTGGGCTGATGCAGTTAGTACTGTATGCTATACTTTGAATAGATTACTTATAAGGCCCATTTAAAGAAAACCCCTTATGAGCTATACAAAGGGAGAAAACCAAACATCTCTCATTTGAGAACCTTTGGCTGCAAGTGTTTGTTTTAAGTAATAGGAAAGAATCACTTGAAAAGTTTGATGCAAAAGCTGATGAAGCTATTTTTCTTGGATATTCATTACATAGCAAAGCTTATAGAGTATTCAATAAAAGAACTATGTGCATGGAAGAATCTGTTCATGTAATTTGTGATGAATCTAACCCCTCAAGAGAGGAAAAGAATTATGATTTAGATGCTGGTCCTTTGGAAGAAAATGTCCAGCTAAAGGATTTAACAATCAAAGAAAAAGGTGAACCTAGTGCTGAAACAAATTCCTCAACACCTAATCAAGAGCCAAAAGAATGGAGAACTACAAGAGATCTCTCACTAGATAATATCATTGGAGAAATGTCAAAGGGAGTTTCTACTAGATCTTCTTGTATGAATTTATGTTGTAATATGGCTTTTGTGTCTCAAATTGAACCTAAGGATATTAACCAAGCCTTACATGATGAACATTGGATGTATATCATGCATGATGAGTTAAATCAATTTAAAAGAAATGAAGTTTGGGAACTTGTTCCTAGACCATCATCTTTCAAGCCTATTGGTACAAAGTGGGTTTTTAGAAACAAACTTGATGAAAGTGGAATATAGTAAGAAACAAGGCTAGATTGGTTGCTAAAGGGTACAACCAAGAGGAAGGCATTGACTATGAAGGCATTGACTATGAGGAAACTTATGCTCCAGTTGCAAGATTGGAAGTTATTAGGCTATTACTTGTATTTGCATGTTTAATGGATTTTAAACTCTTTCAAATGGATGTTAAAAGTGCTCTTTTAAATAGATATATTGAGGAGGACATATATGTTGAACAACCTCCTGGATTTACTGATTTCAAACATCCAAACCATGTTTTTAAACTTAAAAAGGCCCTCTGTGATCTAAAACAAGCTCCTAGATCATGGTATGAAAGGTTGAGTAAATTTCTGCTTGATCAACCTTTTATAAGGGACAATGTTGATAAAACCTTGTTCATCAAAAGGCATAAGGATGATATTCTATTGGTTCAAGTATATGTTCATGATATTATCTTTGGTTCAACTAATCAATTACTTTGTAAAGAATTTTCTGCAGCCATGCAAAATGAGTTTGGGATGTCTATGATGGGAAAGTTAACATTCTTTCTTGGACTTCAAGTGAAATAAATGAAGAATGGCACTTTCCTCAACCAATCTAAGTATTGCCTTGAAGTGATCAAAAAGTTTGAAATGGAGAAAAGCAAAGATGCTACAACTCCAATGGCAACCTCAGCTTACCTTGATTTAGACAAAAAGGGAAAGAAGGTTGATGAATCAAAATTTAGAGGAATGATTGGTTCTTTATTGTATTTGACAGCTAGTAGACCTGATATTATGCTTAGTGTTTGCTTGTGTGCAAGATATCAAGCAAATCCAAAAGAATCTCATCTTACAGCAGTCAAAAGAATCCTCAAGTACCTTAAGGCAACCCCAAAAGTTGGGCTATGGTATTCTAAGGGTGCACAAATCAATATTATTGGATATTCTGATTCTGATTTTGCAGGATGTAAATTGGATAGGAAAAGCGCAAGTAGCACTTGTCATCTTCTTAGAAGTTCTCTCATATCTTGGCAAGCAAGAAACAATCTTGTGTGGCTTTGTCAACTGCTGAAGCTGAATATATCTCAGCTGGGAGTTGTTGTGCACAAAACTTATGGCTGAAACAATTGCAAGATTTTGGAGTTGAAATAAAAGAGATACCCCTGCTTTGTGACAACACAAGTGCTATCAATATCTCAAAGAATCTAATTATGCACTCAAGGACCAAGGACATTGAAATAAGACATCATTTTATAAGAGACCATGTGCAGAAAAGTAATATTAAGATTGACTTCATTGATACCAATAACCAATTAGCTGATATTTTTACAAAACCTTTGGCTAGAGACAAATTTTATGCAATTAGAAACATGCTAGGAATTCTTGATGAATCTAATATATGCTAGCTTGTATATTTCATGTCTCTCTATGCTAAATTGAAATCCATTGCTATCTCCATCACTAAAAGCTGTTGAAAATTAATAAGTTCTCTGTAATAATCGATTACACTACGGGTTAATCGATTAAAATCATTAAAATCCACCTTTGTAAGCTTTTTGAGCTATGGTAATCGATTACAACATAAAAATAATCGATTATTATGTTATTTTTGAAAATGGGTTTCTCCTGGAGTAATCGATTACACGTCGGGATAATCGATTACATTGACTAAAATGTGTTTTTCAGTTTCAAAGTTTCACTAGAGTAATCGATTATAGTGAAATTGTAATCGATTACATTGCAGTCTTTTATGTTTTCAAGATTAAATCTCCTGGAATAATTGATTACGAGTCGGATTAATCGATTACCGAAGCTCTGTTACATGCCTGGATTCCTAAAAATTCTGATATAATCAATTACATTGGCATATAATCAATTACAAGTCGTCTTCTACCTCTGACTGATTATACAAGTAATCGATTACCTTACGGATTAATTGATTACTGTGTGTAATTTTTGTGCTCTGAATATGTGAAATAATCGATTACACTAAAATTATAATCGATTATTTAGGTGGTTACTACATATCTGACAGATTTTTTGGGTTTTGTAACTGCCCAATCTTCACTTAATTCAAATTTAAAATCTCTGTAGTGACTTAACTACTTCTAATAGCTATTTTTTAAAAATTTTGAACGTTGGGTGTCTAAAATTCATCTATAAATAGAGCTTTTCATCTATGGAAATGTTTGCACCAACCTTTCTTCTTTATCTTGCTAAATTTCTGTCTTTGTTTCCCTCCTAAAATGTCTACACCTAAGAGAGTTAGAACTTCTAAAAAGAAGGTAGGAGAATCCTCTTCTAATCCTCCTCCACCTAATAGACTTGATCTTTGGTTCAAAAATGAGACTGATAAGATGAATTACCTTCAATTTATTGCTACCAAACAAGTCTGCTCACCTAAATACCTTGACCTAAACTGGTTCATAAGGGAAGGATTTCAATTCCCTGCTTATTTAGAAACCCAAGGCCTTAGGCATTTTCTAGAGATGAAGGGTACATACTACCCTGAACTGGTAAAGGTATTCTATACCTGTGCCAAGGGTTCTATGAATGGGACCATGAAATCTCAAGTTAAGGGTGTCTTTATGGAGATTACCCATGAAGTCTAGGAAACAGTAGCTGGGGTTATATGTGAGGGTGAGAGAAAATTTGATGAGAATCCTGAGGGTTACAACAAACTTGATACCTACATGGACATGCTCAATAATCCCCATATGCATATTAGGAATAGGTTGGGTACTGGCCCAATGACACCAGAGGATAGGTTACTACATTACATTATGACCTATGTCTTAACCCCTAGGGCAACCAATCATTCCCAAGCCACTGATGAAGACCTACAACTAGTGTATGGTTTGAAGAACTCCATTCCCATGAATTGGGTTCTAATATTTGAAGAGATTATGTGAAAATCTAAGAGGCTAGTCAATTATCCCTTTCCCTATGTTGTTCTTGTGTCTAGGTTCATAGACCACTTCAATATTGATGTTTCTAATGAAGTTATGGACCACATAAACTCTAGTAATAGCCTCATTCAAGATAAACATCTTACTAAGCTAGGCATGATGAAATCACCACAAGGATGGGTGGTGGCTGGTCCACAACCTCCTCCTGCTACTGCTGCTGGTCAAGAAGAAGAAGCTTCTGAGGATAAAGAAAGGGATCCAAATCAGCCAATGTACACTCAGTTTGAATCCCTCATGTTGCAGAAGATGGATGGTTTATTCCAAATGCAACATGACTTTAAGGCTGAAACCAGTGTAGCTTTAGATGAAATAAAAGATAGGTGTTGCAAACACATCTTAGTTATTAGGCTAGTTTAGGTTATAATTTAGTTAAATAATTAGGAAAATAGATTAGAATTAGTTAAATTTATCATATTATTGTTTTTAATCCCAATTCAATATCAATTGTGCATTTCAGGATAAGAAAGAGGAAGTTCAAGGCAAAAAGGGAAGCAAATCAAGGTTTCAAGTCCCGCGCGG
>PYAF01005494.1:72587-92635 GCA_007407185.1 Glycine tomentella
TTTGTGTCACAAAATATGTTGATACTTAGTCCTCTAAGTGTATTTTATAATTTCATCAAGTTTCTACAAAATTTTTAAAGTTATTTGAGCATTTTTGGCCTAGGGGCATTTTGGTAATTATGTCATTCAACCTAGGGACATTTTGGTCATTTTCAAAAATGTCTAAGGGCATTTTTGACATTTTCATCTTAAGGGTTTTATAGTAATTTCTACTTCTTGGAAAGAGTGATATAGTTATTTTTTTCTCTAAACATACTTGTATCACATTTTTATAATTTTGGGGATGTTACAGTTTTAGATTTCTGTACTTTATCAAGGATTGATAAAGGGAGACATTGTAATTGAATGTAAGAACTGGAAATTATAGCAGTGGAACTCTAACCTAGTGTTGGTTGGAAGAAACTGGATGTAGCTTCATGGTTTTGAAGTGAACAGTATAAATCACTTGTGTGTTTATTCTCTACCTTTATTCTCATTATATTCTGTGTTTATTGATTCTATTATCTTGGATGTCTAACTCTGTTTTTTGAGCTATTGAATCCCTTGGGTTGAGCATTTGATTGAATAAGTTTTTTTTTAGTTTTTTGAAAAGTGATAAAGATCCTAGGCAACTTTGATTTTGATTAAAGAAATTTTCTAAAATACCAAGGTTTAACTAATTCAACCCCCCCCCCCCCTCTTGGTTAAGTGTGAAGTGTTTCAATCATTTTCACCTTGTGCCAAAGCCCATTTTGAGGTCAAATCTGACTTAAACTGCCTTCATCGCTCTCCTACCGTCTGAAGGATTTTCTTTTTCATCCTTTGGTTGGACGCTTCTGGTATATCAAATTCAGCTTGCGATAAAAAAAAAACATTTAATAGTTAATCAATAACATTCAACATTTTACTTGTTTTAGTACAACCAATCATAGTAACATTCAACATGAGATTCTAATACCTGAATGTCCTCCCAAATCAAATCCTTCTAAGCTGCAGGATCTTCCTTCTAGTTAAAAAATGTAACATCTACGTTGTCCCAAGAGATGATCCCCAAATATATCCTCAATTTCTTTTTGTGGGGACCATCAACCTTCCCAGTGGCAGGATCCACATGAACCACTGGTCTCTCGACACTGACGGGTCTGGTAGCCAATGATCTCAGTCGTGTTGCCTTTCTAGTCTTCTTCGACGTAGACGGTAAAGGCGTTGACTCAGGAGGAGGAGGGGTGTTCGGTGGTTAGTCATGTGCCTGTTTAAAAAACAACATTAATTAAAGTCAAGTCAAAAGTATAGTAAGTTATGAAATTGTAAATATGGAAACAAGTAAATATAAAAAAAACATTATATTAAACGATGTTAATTAATTCTCTTTCATCATGATTATTACGATTTGCTTGGATGTCGTCAACTTTTTCTTCTCCATTGACATTAGGAATTTGTGTCGAGAAAGGTGTGAGACCAATATCAAGAGTTGAATCATCATATTCAAGATTAATACCAATATTTTTCCATATAGAACCATTGATCACCTTTCATCACAAGGATCTTAAACATAAAATACCTATTTAGCTTCTTCTGCCATGATGAAAGGCTCATTCTGATAAGCTAGCTTCTTAAGATCTACCAAAGTAAATCCTAAATCATCGGTTCACACACCGATATTGCTATCAACCCACTTACACTTGAAAACACACACAGTGAATTTAACATAATTAAACTCCCAGATTTCATCAATGGCTCCAAAGTAAGGCATAGGCGCAAGATGGGGATTGTGGTCATGTACAATAGTAAAGTGTTAGGATTCGGCCCTAAGACTAACCTCATTGTTTTGAATTGTGCTCTTGTCATCTTGTGATTTGGTGTAAAACGAATACTTGTTTATATCATATCCATGCCAACTTACAACATTTCTTTTAGGCCCATCTGCTAACTTCCTTAACGTTTCAGAGGCATTATCGTCACCTAAGATTGTGTCTTTAAATCAATTTAGGAAAGTCTTGTTATGCTCTTTCAACACCTTATTCTTGGTCATTTTTGGTTTACTTTCCTTGACTAAGGCTTCGTGATGAACTATGTATGACATGACTTCATTATTGTTATTCAATATATACAAATGAGCTTGTTGCAGTTCCTTTATACCGGGATTTATAACATACAACCCTTGTAAACCCTTACCTCTCACTCTCTCGTCATGGCGAGACTCAGGAAGCCCAACAGGCTTTGCCTATTCAATGTACTTTGAGCAAAATTCAATAGCTTCTTCTGCAATGTATCATTCGACAATTGATGCTTCAAGATGGTGTAGATTCCTTGTATACCCTTTTAAGATCTTCATGTATCACTCAATCAGGTACACCATTGTAAATAAACAAGACCACACAATTTAATATTTTCCTTAAAAGATGAACAATTAAGTAAACCATGATGTCGAAAAATAAAGGAGGAAAATACATCTCCAACTGATACAACATGATAGCAGCCTCGTCTTCCAAGTCATCTAACTTGACAAGGTCAATGACTTTGCTACAAATGGCATTGAAGAATAAGCATAGGCGAGTTATGGCATGCCTCACTTTGTTAGGCAAAATGTCTGGAATTGCCACGACTAAAAGTTGTTGCATCAAGACGTGGGAATCATGAGACATTAAGCCAACTAATTTCAGATCTTTTAGCTGCACAAGGCTTTTTATATTTGAAGAGTAGCCCTATGCCACTTTGTCACGACGCAAACACTGATAGAAACTTATCTTCTCCTTTCTTGACAAAGTGTGACATGCTGGAGGCAAGTATATTTTCATACCCATCTTCGCTAGATCTTGACGAGTATTTAAACCATCCTTTGTCTTGCCTTAAATGTTAAGAAGCGTGTCGATGACACTGTCACACACATTTTTCTCCGCACATATAACATTGGTACAATGTCTAACATCTAGATCATACCACTATGCAAGATCAAAGAATATCGACCTCTTCTTCCATATGCAAGTTTTACTTGTCTGCTTCTATTGGGTCTTTCCAAATGTAGTATTGATTTCCTCAACCCGCCCAAGAACCTGCTAACTAGTTAACAGTATCGGCACACATTCATGCTCTTAACTTGTACGTAATTTGTGTCTTCTTCAAAGAAAGGGCATGCACGATGGCCCTTAACACTATACCCAATCAAATTCACGCACACTAGAAAGTCATTAATGGTACAAAATAGCATTGCATGCAACTTGAATGTCTCATTTCGATACCCATCAAACATGGCAACCTTCTCGTCCCATAACTTTGTGAAGTATTCAATCAAGGGATTGAGATAAACATCGATGTCATTTCCTTGCTATATTGGCCCTGATATCATCATACATAACATCATGTATTTTTGCTTCATGCACAACCAAGGAGGCAAGTTGTAAATGACTAGCAAAACAGATTGTGAACTGTGCTGAGTGCTTAAATTGTCGTAGGGATTCATTCCATCACTTGCAAGTCCAAGCCTAAGATTTCTTGCCTCTTCGCCAAAATCCGAATACAAACAATTAATCTTATTCCACTGGGAGGAATCAGCCAGATGGCGGAGCATTCCATCGTAGTTTCTCCCATCTGCATGCCATGTAAGGTCTTTTGCATCATCTGCGTCAGCAAACAGACGCTTAAACCTTGGAATGATCGGAAGATACCAAACCACCTTTACTGGGGGGACCTTCCTTTGTGCTTTCATCAATGCTATAGTCACCATCGTCCTTCACTTTGTACCATGATACCCCACACCTAGGGCATTTATGCATTTCTTCAAATTCATTTCTGTACAATATGCAATCATTAAGGAAGACATGAATTTTCTGATACTCCATACACATCGGACACAATATCTTCTTCGATTGATAGTAACTTTTTGGCAACGTGTTTTCATCTGGAAGCATATCCTGAACTACTTGAAGTAGTGAACTGAAGCTTTGGTCACTCCACTCATATCTGGCCTTGACATTAACCAGACTTAGCACCGTTGACCACAACGTCAAAGACTTCTTGCACCCTGGATACATAGGCTTCTTCGAATCACTTTCCAATTTATCATACATAGGGGTATGTCTTGATGAAAAGACTCTTGTCCAAGATCACAAATCATATCCTTTAATCAATCTCCCATTTGTACGTCAACCAGTTCAGTTTGGGACCCCCTCTGCATGTCTGCCGATTCACCATGCCATATCCATGTCGTATAATTCTTCTTAATCCCATCACATAAAAGATGTTCTCGTATGTCTTATAGTACTTGTCGTCTCCCACTCAAACAGTTTATACAAAAACAAAAATATTTTCAATCCTCATCCGATCGACTTCTTTCGGAGGCAAATTCCAAGAACTGCTCAACGCCTTCCTTATACTCAAGGCTCATGCGACTTACATTCATCCAACTTCGATCCATGTAATTAATAACTCTATGATATCACAAAGTTATTCCATGCATGAAAACCTCACTTTTTCCATTAAAGGTGTGGCCTTATCCCATTCAGGAAGACATTCTTTTATAGTAGCTTAATACATAAAGGTGAAGTCTCTTTTCTTAAATTTGACGAAATTTTGGCAGCATTTCGCATTGATCTCCAAGTACACGACATGAAAGTGGTGACATGAATTCCACCAAAATCAAGTATGCACCCAGAGAACAAAGTGAAATGCTCTATAGCGAAATTTCATCAAATTTAACAAAAGAAAGTTAACCTATACGTATCAATCTACTATAAAAAAAATGAATTTTCTCAAACTGTCCAAACAGACAATTCAATATGCAATACAATGATTAATCCAAGCTGCCCGAAATAATCATTGTATTGAATCTCAAACGGGAAACTAAGGTTCACTCATAATGAACATTAATTGTATATATCAAACATCAGTCATTAATCACATAAAACAAGTTACAAAAGCACTTGTATACATCTATAACCTAAAAAAAGTACAAAAGACATTCGTACCTATGATGATGCTCACTAACAATCTCCAAGAATGAATCTCGTGATGACGATGCAAAAAGGAAAAGGACAAGTGCCTACAAAACGTTGAACATGTTATATTCAAACCTTCAACAAACTCGTGGCAACATGCTATAGTTGTACTCATTTTATCAATCAAAAGGTAGAAGTAGAAGTGGTATGTGGCTATGATATTTAGCATTCAAGGTACAAAAAAGAAAATAGTGAGACTCCATGTAGCCAACCAATACCAAACTATATTCCCAACTTAGATGGAATTAGGCAATCAATATAAACATCCAATGTTGTGGCATTTAATTGGACCAAAAGAATAGCATTGGTCAAGATGAAGGCAATGATAGTAAAATGAGAATATTGTTAAGTTACATGGATAAGAATATTCCTAAATGAAGGCTCTATGGAGTGGCCCTTAAAATTTATGACACTGATTTGTATCCACTTAATCCAAACCATAGAAAGCATGAGACAAGTAGACAAAATAACAAATCACTTTTGATAAACATACCGGATTTGACATGTTGTAGTTAGTGAGCTATACAGTTGTTACTACTAGCTTTTACCAACTGTTATACTTTGTATTAGAGGACATAGTATGTGTGTATATATCCTTGAAGAAGTTATAGAATATTCGAAGGCTTAAGATTAGAGAAGCACATGTGTCTTGGATCTTAGATATTTTCCACGTGGCAGAACAATATTGTTGATCCCAAATTTCATGGCCCACTAAATTTAAGTGAGTTCAGCTTTGAAAGCCCACTTCACCATTAGGATAGATAACAAACAGTCCCAAACAATCTCATACATTGGCAGGAACTGGTTTCTCCACCTCATGTATTTCCTCTTCTAGGTAACTAACTCGTCTTTTGATTTTTCATTTTTAGGGATAAACATAACATATCCTTAAACAAGTAACTCTATTTTATCTTGAGGTATTTAAAATTTTATATTCTACCTTACAAATTAACTTTGTTGTGAAAACAATAGTGAAGGGAAATTTGAGTTAATGTTTGAAAAACTATGTATGTGGGCATGGTTGTTAGGGAATTAAGGTTGTGTTTTCAACAACTTAGGGACATGTTGGTTGGTATTAAAAACTCACAATGCAAGGGTCGTGCCAGGGAAACTACTACCTATTAATGGAAGGAGAAGATTGGCATTAATAAAAGCCTAAGTGAAGTATGTCACATCAAATCTTGTTTTTGGCTTTAGTTTTGTTACTTTGTCATCACATTCACTTTTTGTAGTTACTATTATAAAAAGGCAGCTACACAATAATTTTTCTAAAATATGATTTTGTTATATAATCACTACTTACAATCTAAAATCTAAATGTTTGATGGAAAAGAACTAGGAGGAGATGTAGCTTTGGTTTGAATATTCAATGCTAATTGGTCACTTCCTATTAAGAAAAAATGCCAATTGGTCACTTAGAAGTGATTGAAGAGATGCCAGTGTTGTTCTATGAAGGTATTAGCTTAGAAGAAGTGCTAAAAAACACGTATTTGAGAGAGTTTTGAAGAGTAGGTTGGAAATAAAAAGTCATTCAAAAACTGTTGATGATATAAAAACATTATAATAGCTCAATTTTAGGATGATTTGGTTTTTGACAAAGAGAAACACCATAGCTACAAATGGCAATTTTATGATGCATATATAGTCTATGCGAATAAAAGGTTGATCTCGTAATTTTCTGAAATCATACTATGCATAAAGGTTGTCAAAACTATTGTACCTTGACTATCTGAAAATAGAGTTATATTGCCAATGTCCCTTTGCAGAAGAGTTTGCATCAGTTTCTCTGTAAGAGCTTTACCAAGACCTTGGCCTTATACAATGAAAACAAGATCAATAAGCAGTACTCCAGCCCATATAGGCTATGTTTGAAAGAGTTAATGTACAATTAATTTGGACTTATCTTATAAGAAGCACTTGTATATGTGTTGGTAGAGCTTATTAAAATAGCTTATGATATGTCCATAAGCTTATTTCAACTTATTTCAATAAACTCTCTAGAATAGCTTATGAAAATAGCTTCTTTATTTTTTTGGAAAAAGGCAAAACATTTTATTAATAAAACATTAGCTTAGCCACAAGGAGTGGCCAAACCAAGACCAAATTACAAAACACATTACACAAATTGACTAATATAGACAGACCCCAACCCAAATTACATGGAATTGACAAAAACCACCTCTAAACAGGTTTTAATAATCAATGTATGGCATTTATTGTCAATGCATGTAGTGTTTTTTTTATAAAAAAAAAAATTGCTTGTAATGGTTAAATGACAACAATTTGTAGACTGTAGTTTGGTTTAATGATATATATAGTAGAGTTGCATGATCAGTAGTTTTTATATATTTTTTATATATATAATTAATTGCAAATTAAGTTTTGTGTGGCAACTTTAGGTGTGAATTTGCACTATCAAATTTTATATTTTTTTACCGAACTTTACATAGATTTAAAACTTCAACTATTCAGTCTCTCCTAAATGTAGTCTTATATAGTCATATGTTACATGGCAAAAGAAAGAAGGATGCATATATAGTCATATGTGGCAATTTTAGGATGCATATATAGTCGTATGTGAAATAAATATGCTCACCTGTCGCATTTTTAATTCAAATATAAAAACTATAAAACCATCTGTTTTACTTATTGAGACATTAAAAGGAATGAGGTGAACCAATCATATTAACTCATCTCATTTTAGAAAGTGAAGAAAGGGGGGTTGGCTACAAAGGTTCCTGAATGTCAATTGAGCCTAAAATTGGTTTGCATCACAAGCCAATGATTGCACATAAACTAGAAACACGAAAATGAAAGTTTTTTGTTCAATGTACTTATTAAACTCATCACCTAAGTGTTAGACTCAAGGGGAGAAAAGAGGATCCATGAAGCTGATGATCTTAGACAATAATGTTTAGGCTTTTTACATGCCAATTCAATTGAATGGCATTTGTAATTTGTAATTTGTGTATGAGTTTGTCTAAGTTGTTGCCTCCTATGATCCATTGCATAAATCGCATTCATGTTTTTGCATTCATGATTTTGCAAAGCAAAATTTCTTAAAAAGATTTTCTGAAACTCAAGTTTTTCATAACTTCATAAAAAGCTAAGTGTTTCATGTTTCAAGTTTTTGGAAAAACGTTTTCTCACTGGTTTAATCAATTTCAAGCAAGTGGTAATCGATTACTTGAAACCAGAGAATATTTAATTGATTACGAGAATATGATAATCGATTACACAATTCAAAATCATAGAATGAACCTCTTGTAATAATCGATTACAACACCGTAGTAATCGATAACTTGGTCCATATTTTGATTAGAACTTCCTATGATAATCGATTATATGGCGTTTTAATCGATTATATTGTTCACCAATTTTTCCAAAAATCCTGAAGAACACATTAATTGATTACTTAAGTGATTTAATCAATTACTGGCAATTATAATTGTTTCTCTATAAATAGTTGTTGCTTGTTTGCTCTTAGAACAACGGATTTTGAAACCCATTTTTAAAGAAAAGTTACTAAGAGCATTTCAGTGTATGACCCACAAATCCTCTAGTTCAACAAACATCAAGAAACATTGTGAGAAATTCCTTTTGGGCACTTGCTAAAGAGAAAGTTTTGGAGATATTGTTTTGAGATTCTATTCAATCTTTGGTTCAAGATTCTTTAATCATCTTCATAAATCAGCATTGGATCCCATGTCTTATCTCTCCTTGTTACTTTGTTGTATTTCTTTAAGAAATTCTATGTTTGTAACTTATGCAATATCTTCTTAGAGTTTTTCTAGAATAGGTTTTTCTAGAGGGAGATTAGAGAAGGGTTGTTTCTCTAAGTCTTGATCACAAAGGGTCTATAGGTGTTAGATGCCTTGTTCTTAGTCTGGGATTGATTAAGAGTGATTGTAAAACTTGTAAGAACATATTGCATATAGTTAGATCCTAGCTTGTTGATCAGGAAACTGGATGTAGCTTCTCTTGAATTGAGAAGTGAACCAGTATAAATTCTGTGTTGTTTTCATCTTCTCTACTCTTTTCTCTAGGTTATTGATTGTCATTCATTGGTTCAACTCTTTCATAATCAACAGAAGCAATTTTATTGTAACTGCATTTCATAAAGATTAGAGGTTGATTGATCAAAGTCATTCTAAGTTTGATTTGTGATAATATCCATTAAACTTTGATTTTAAAGCAATTTTTTTAAAAGGGGCAAGAAGAACCAATTCACCCCCTCTCTTGGTTTGTGCGCTACTCATACTGTTTTCAATTGGTATCAGAGCAAGTTCTTATGTTACTTAAGATCACTACTTTCTTTTAAAAGAAAATTAATACCACATAAATTACCTTTAAGGAGAGTGCCTCACCCAACCATCCCCCAATGTTTCAGAGAGAACACTTCAGTTTTTGGAAAAATAGAATTCAGATTTTCATTCAATCAAATGACCCCGGTGCATGGACTGCAATTGAAAAAGGTCCCTTTATACCTACCAAAACTGTTGATGATGAAAATGTTCCCAAAGAATGGGATGAAATGACTGATACAGAAAAGAGGGTTGTTCAATATGATTTTAAAGCTAAAAACATGATAACCTCTGCTTTGTCTTCTGATGAGTTTTTTATAACAATTAGGTGGCAAAAGTGAAAAAGAAATGTAGGAGATGTTGGAGATCACTCATGAAGGAACTAATGTAGTAAGGAGATCAAGAAAACATGCATTGACCCATGAGTACGAAATGTTCAAAATGAACACAATAGAAAACATCTCTCAGCTCTAAACCAGATTCACACATATAGTCAACCATCTACTAGGTCTTGGTAAAACGTTTGATGTAGAGGAACTTAACATCAAAATTCAGAAGTGCTTGACAAGACCTTGGCAACCAAAAGTGACACTAATCAAAGAATCCAAAGATTTGTCAAAAATGTCCATGGTTGCACTCTTTGGTAAGTTGCTTGAATATGAACTAGAAATGTCTCAACTAACAAATTCAAAAGATGCAGATAAGAAACAAAAAAGCATTGCTTTAAAAGTTGTATCTTCAAAAACTGAGAAAGATGATGATACAAGTGAAGATGAAGATGATGAAAATCTGAATCTAATTGTCAAAAGATTTGACAAGTTCCTGCATAAAAACAAAAATAGAAGGTTCCCTAAATTCAACAAAAGAAATGATAACAACAATAACCAACAACTTCAATTGTTTTGAGTGTGGAAAGCAAGGTCACATCAAGTCTGAATGTCCAATCTTCTTGAAAAAATAGTTAGGGGATAAGAAAGGAAAGAAAGAAGGGAAACCCAAAAGAGCCTATATAGCTTGGGAAGATAATGCATCCACAACCTCTGACTCTTCAAGTGAGAATGAAGAAGCCAATGTTTGTTTAACATCAACCATTGATGAAGAAGAGTCAAGTGCAAAATTTGATATAATCCTGAAATTGATCAATTAGTTGATGCTTTTAATGAAATGCATGAGGAGACCAAAAAACTTGTTGTCTCCAATAACAAGCTCAAAGGTAACCTTAGATGACATATCACTTAGCTAGCTTCAATGCAAGCAGAACTTTGCAACTTGAAATAAGAAAATGAAAAACTTGTTTCAAGCTACAAAGCAAATGGTTGTGTGTGTGCCTCTTCTTCTACAAAAGTAGATGAACATAATGTCTTACAAAAGGAATTTGATGATTTCAAAAAGAGTCATTATGAAAAATGCACAACCTTACAATCAGAAAACTCCTACTTGGTATATCTCTTAAAAAAGTTGTATCAAGGGAAATGTAGTTTAAACCAAATGTTAAGTGTGAAAAAGTATACTTCTGACAAATCTGGATTGGGATACAACTATCAATCAAAACCCTTTCAAAACATCAAGGTTGTACCCCCAAAACGGATGAATCAAAAAAGTTTTTCAAAAGTGAAGCATACTAAAATTACTCATTTTGAAAAGGCTCAAAATCTATAACATGCCACTACTGCATGAAGAAAAGTCACACCTCACCCAAATGTTATGCTAAAAGGTTCTTTGTGTCAAATGGAGAATGCATATGGGTTCCAAATAAAAAGAGTAAAACAGCTAACCCTTTTGGACCCAACTTCAATTAGGTACCTTCCTTTTCAACCTAATTTGATTTTTGTAGGTGTTTCTAAGAGCTAAAGATTCACTATGGTACTTGGATAGTGGATGCTTTAGGCACATGACAGGTGATAAATCCATGCTCACTAATCTGATATTAAAGGAAGGAGGATTTGTCACCTGTGGAGACAACATTGGTGATAACTTCAAAACTAAAATCAGAAATGTGCTTTATGATGAAGGACTAAAGCATAATCTTTTTAGCATAAACCAGATTTGTGACAAAGGATTAGAGGTATCCTTTAACTACAATTATTTCTTGATATGTGATGGCAAAACTGGTGAGGTAATCCATGTTGTGAAAAGGAAAGGTAACATTTACTTGCTTACAATAGAACATGCATTCATTCATAACATAAATTGCTTAGTGAGTAAAATTGATGAATTGTGCCTTTGGCATAGAAGAGCTAGTCACATCAACATGCATCATATGAATAAGCTCATAAGGAAGGACTTAGTAATTGGATTTCATAAACTCAAGTTTGAAAAGGACAAACTTTGTGATGCTTGTCAAAGGGGAAACAAAAAAATCTCTTTTCAAAACAAAAACATTGTTTCGACCTCAAGACCTCTTGAATTACTTCACATGGATCTATTTGGTCCTTCAAGAACTATGAGTTTGGGTGGTAATTACTATGGACTTGTCATAGTTGATGATTTCTCAAGGTTTAAATGGACTTTATTTTTGAAATCCAAGAGTGATGATTTTAATGCTTTCAGAAAATTAGCCAAACTTTTACAAAATGAAAAGGGTTGCAAGATTGTTTCAATAAGAAGTGATCATGGTGGTGAGTTCCAAAAATGAACAATTTGAAAATTTCTGTGAAGAACATGAAATAAACCACAATTTTTCAGCTCCAAGAACACTTTAACAAAATGATGTTGTGGAGAGGAAAAATCGGTCACTTGAAGAAGGTGCAAGGACTCTTCTTAATGAAACTAATTTGCCCAAACATTTTTGGGCAGACACTGTGAGCACAGTTTGATATACTCTAACTAGATTACTCATAAGGCTCATCTTAAAGAAAACTACTTATGAACTTTACAAAGGTAGAAAACCAAACATTTCACACCTTAGAGTCTTTAGTTGTTTTGTTTTGAGCAATGGGAAGGAATTTCTTGGCAAATTTGATGCAAAAGCTGATGAAGCAATCTTCCTTGGATATTCAATGTAAAGTAAAATCATGTAGAGTATTTAACAAAAGAACCTTATGTATGGAAGAATCTGTACATGTTATCTGTGATGAATCCAACTCCTCAAAAGTGGAAAAAAGTCTTGAAAATGATGCAGGACTATTGTAAGAAAATGTCACTATCAATGAAACTAATGAGAGTAAAAAGGGTGAAACAAATGAAAAAGTTGACCCTTCAACTCAACTCAAAGGCCAAAATGTTGAATATAGGAGGAGCTGGAAGAATCAAGTCAAGGATGAAGCACATTCCTTAAAGAAAGATTTTAGCTTTTCACATGCCAAGACATTTGTAATTTATTAAGTGTTTAAGAGGCTTATCTTATGATCCTTGTATTCATAAACATGACCATTAACATGCATACATGATTTCATTAAAGCATAAAAGTTTTCATGTTTACATAAAGAAATTGATTTCTCATGGTTAAGTTTTGGAAAACTCATTTTAGCATTGATTTAATCGATTGCCAACATTGGTAATCTATTACTTAAGCCATGAAGAACGATTTAATCGATTATAGGAAAATCGTAATCGATTACACAATGTAGAAGCTCAAAACATGTCTGGCTGCTTTAATCGATTATCTTACTATATAATTGATTACATAAGCTTAAAGCTGAATTTGCTATGACCACTTCAATCGATTACACATTGATTTAATCGATTAAATTGCTCTTATACGTTTTCCAAAAAGAGCTTAGAACACTTTAATTGATTATTTTGTGTATTAATCGATAACATTAGTTAAAATAATCTATTACCTTAACATTTTAATCGATTACAGTAAGCTTACTCTATTTTCTATAAAAAGTTGTTGGGTCTGCGCATTTGAATAACCTCCTCAAAATTGATTTTTACGAATTACCCATTACTCCCAAAAGCTTTCAAAGCCTAAGAAAAAGAGTTTCTGAGTGTCATACATCTTGGTTCAAAACCTAAGGCTCATGCATCAATGATCATGCTGTTTTGAGCAAAGATTGAACAAGAGTTTTCAAGAAAGTTGTGTTATGCAAAGCATTCATTCAAACCTTGTTTGATTTGTAAAATACATCTCATTCGTAAACTGAGGATCATGAGGTGATATTTTTCTTGAACTCTTAACTGTGATTTGTTTTGTCTATTTTTAGTTCTTGTATTTTCTAAGATAAAAAGGGTTCTTTAAAGGGTTTTTTTAGTGTAGTGTTCTCTGAAGGATAGAACAAAGTGGTGTACTTTGGTTCTTGGTCTTTAGAAGTCTATAGGGTTTAGATTTCGTTTCTTTATCTAGGTTTGATAAAGGAAACCAGTTGTAAAAGCTTGTAAAGAACAAAATTTGATTTAGTGAAACTCTAACCTAGTGTTGATTAGAATGTAGCCTTTATGTAGAGATGTGAACCAGTATAAACTGTTGTCTCTTGTTTCTAATCTGGTTATCTTTCATTACTTGTTCTTGGGTGATCAAATTATAATCAATAAGAAGTGTGACATTACATGCAGTCCAATGTGTATCTTGG
This sequence comes from Glycine tomentella, assembly GCA_007407185.1. NCBI lineage: Eukaryota > Viridiplantae > Streptophyta > Magnoliopsida > Fabales > Fabaceae > Glycine > Glycine tomentella. The sequence continues at coordinate 86,379 of PYAF01005494.1, forward strand.
TTGAAAGAAAATTTCTGATTTTGATAAAGGGTGATTGAGTGATACAATCCATTTTTAATTTCACTGCTAGTTTATTTTTCAAAGAAATTTTTAACTTCTGTTATAAACCAATTCACCCCCCTCTTGGTTAATTGTGTGTACATCATTGTTTTCAATTGGTATAAGAGTTGGTTCTTGACTGTTATTCAAGATCACTATCTTTTTTAAAGAAAATGAATTCCACACAGATTATCTTCAAAAAGGGTGCCTCCCTCATTCGTCCTCCGATGTTTGAAGGAGAGCATTTTTACTTTTGGAAAAACAAAATGCAAATTTTCATACAGTCAAATGACCCTGGTGCATGGAATGCTATAGAAAAAGGTCCTTTGGTCCCTTTGAAAACTATTGATAATAATATGATTCCCAAAGAATGGGATGAGATGACAGATGCTGAAAAAAGAGTTGTGCAATATGATTTTAAAGCTAAGAATATGATTACTTTTGCACTTTCATCTGATGAATTTTTCAAACTGTTAGGTGCAAAAATGCTAAGGAGATGTGGGAGATGTTAGAGGTTACTCATGAAGGCACTAACGAAGTTAGAAGATCAAGGAAGCATGCCTTGATTCATGAGTATGAGATGTTCAAGATAAACTCCACAGAAAACATATCTCAGTTGCAAACAAGGTTCACTCACATCGTGAATTATCTTCTTAGTCTTGGGAAGATATTTGATGCTGAAGAGTTAACCATCAAAATCTTAAAGTGTCTAACAAGACCATGGCAACCAAAGGTGACAGCAATCAAGGAATCAAAAGATCTATCCAAGATGTCCATGGCTGCACTTTTTGGTAAGCTTCTTATGTATGAACTCGAAATGCCACAGCTAACACATACAGAGGATGCAGAGAAGAAATACAAGAGTATAGCCTTGAAAGCTACATCATCTAATATGGAAAAAGAAGAAGACTCAAGTGATGAAGATGAAGGTGATGAACACTTGAACCTAATAGTTAAGAGATTCGGCAAATTCATGAAGAACAAAAAGAATAAGAAGTTCTTAAAGTTCAACAAGAGAAAGGGAAACAACAACAACAACAACACAAACTTCACCTGCTTCGAATGTCATAAGCCAGACCATTTTAAATTTGAATGTCCTATATTTTTGAGGATGCATCTAGGTGAAAGGAAATCAAAGAAATCCTACAATGAATGGGAAGATAATGTCTCAACAACATCTGATTCATCAAGTGTTCAATGAAAAGACTAATGTATGTTTCACTTCCATAATTAGTGAAGATGAAGAACTCTCAAGTGCTAAATCAGAGGTAAATTCTGAATATGATAATGTTGTTGATGCTTTCCATGAGATGCATGGAGAGGCCCAAAAACTTGCACAATCCAATAATAGGCTGAAAAGTAATCTTAAATAGCATGTTACCAAAATTGCTGAATTGCAATCTGAACTTTGCAATTTGAAAGAAGGAAATGAAAAGCTTGTTTCAAGTTACAAAGCTAATGGGTGTGTATGTCCCTCATCATCTTCAAATGTTGATAAATGCAAGCTTTTACAAAAAGAACTTGATGATTTCAAAAAGAGTCAAGCTAAAAAATACATGATATTGCTAACTGAAAACTCTTATTTGGTTGATCTTTTGTAAAAGCTTTATAGAGGCAAATGCACTTTAAATCAAATGTTAAATGTGCAAAAATATGCTGAGATACTTCTGGTTTGGGGTACAAATATGGATCAAAACCTTTGGAAAAAAAAATAAGGTTTGTGCCTCCAAAACAAAAGTATCAAAAAGGTATTTCAAAAACAAAGTATCATCAATTGATTCATTTTGAAAGAGCATCAAAAACTTTCACTTGCAATTATTGCATGAAGAAAGGTCATACATCCCATAGGTGTTATGCTAGAAGATACTATATGCCTAATAGTGAATGCATTTGGGTGCCTAAAAGAAAAAGAAATCCCACTAACCCCTATGGACCCAACATTAAGTGGGTACCTTTCTTTAACACTTAGTTTGATTTTTGCAGGTGTGTCCTAGAGCAAAATCATCATTATGGTACTTAAACAGAAGATTCTCTAGACACTTAATAGAGATCAGACTTCATTTCCTTAAAGATCATATTCAAAAAGGTAATTGTTCAATTGAGTCTATTGATCATTCATTGGTTGGTATATCTAACAAACCCTTATCTTGAAATTAATTCTATGATATTAGGAACATGTTAGGTATTCTTGATGAATCTAATATATGCTAGCATGCCTACAATATGTCTGACTACATCATATACCATTTAAATTGGCTATTCATCACATATGCTTAAAATTCGAAATCTTGATGAAAAACATTGTTCAATCTGCATAATTGACTGTTATAATCGATTACAGTGTGAAACAATCGATTATTTGATGCTTAAAAGCTCTTTAGAAGCAAATTCTTACTGGAGTAATCAATTATTATGACGAATTAATCGAATACTTGAGGTTTTCATTGAATCTAGAAAAATATTTTCACTGGAGTAATCGATTACTTAACGAAATAATCGATTACTACTTATTCAAAGCCTTCTCAAAAATAATTTTTTACTGTTATAATCGATTACATTATAAAATAATCGATTACAGCCTATTTGAAACTGATTCCTTGTTTGATTAATGTACTACACATTTTCCATCATTGAATAAAAATCTAGTTTATGTTTCATATCCTCCTTGCTTATAATCTCTGCAATGATATTATTTTTTGACTTTGATAAGCCAAATAGGGGAGAAATAATATGAACATATATAATTGCTCTGCTTTTATCTCTCCTTGTTACTTTGTTGTATTTCTTTAAGAAATTCTATGTTTGTAACTTGTGCAATAGCTTCTTAGAGTTTTTCTAGAATAGGTTTTTCTAGAGGGAGATTAGAGAAGGGTTGTTTCTCTAAGCCTTGATCACAAAGGGTCTATAGTGAAAACAATATGAACAACACATAAGAACCAAGAGCGGGGTGAATTGGTTGATCTTGGACAATTAAAAAATTCTCAAACAATCAAAGTTAACAAGATCATATCAAAAACAATCCAAGTGAATTGGTTGATCTTGGACAATTAAAAAATTCTTAAACAATCAGAGTTAACAAGATCGTATAAAAAAATAATCCAAGAAAGCTTTCAACCAATCAAATACCACTGCTCAAAGAATGCAATCAAAAGTTTTTTCTGTTGTTTTTGAAATGCACCACCAATGAATGACAAATAATAACAGCAAGAAAAGATAAAGATCAAGTAGTCAATACAAGGATTTATATTGGTTCACTTCTCAACCTAGAGAAGCTACATCTAGTTCTTCTAACCAACAAGTTAGAGTTTCACTAGTAACAATCTGTTTCTTACAAGCTTTTTACACCCACTCTTAATCACACCTAGATCAAGAACGAGATCTCTAACACACTTAGAATCTCTATGATCACGACATAGAGAAAACCTATCTCTACTCTTACCTCTAGAAACACTTATTTTGGAAAAACCTTAAGAAAAATTATTATTATAGGTACACACAAAAAGAAATACAAAAGATCTTACAAACAAGTTGTATTAAAGGAAACCACCTGATGATCCAGTAATGATGTATGCAAAAGATTACCAGACTTGAATCAATGGTGAAAGAAACAACTTCAGAACTTTCCTTCCGAACCTTCTTTTTTAAAACTTTGCCCAAAAGGAAATCCTCTTTTAGAAATCTTGAAGCATGAGGATTTGTGGGTCTAACAGTTTTTAACACTTGGAATCTTTTCTTACTTTAGAAAGCTTATAAAAATACTTTGATATTTCGTTGTTTCTTTTCAAAACAGACAACAACTATTTATAGAAATTAGTTTGTAATTGTCAGTAATCGATTAATTCACTAATGTAATTGATTAAATTCACTTATGTAATCGATTAATAAGTCTTTTAATCGATTAAAAGATTCTTGAACTTTCTGGAAAAGATTCATGAGCAATGTAATCAATTAATTCGCAATGTAAGATTATCACAGGAAGTCTTTGTTCTAAACATGCGCCAAGTAATCGATTACAACAATATTATAATCGATTATCACAAGAAGACTTTTCTGTGATTTTGTGTAGTGTAATCGATTACCATACTCTTGTAATCGATTAAAGTGTTCTTGAAAGTTTAAGTAATAGATTACCATTTGCTGGTAATCGATTAAAGTAGAGAAAAATATTTTTTTTCCAAAAACTTAAACATTGAACACTTTTGCTTTTTATGCAACCATGAAAACTTTGTGTTTTAGAAAATCTTTTTCACAAAACTTATGTTTTTATGAAAACATGGATGCAAAAACATGTATGAGCTTTATGCAATGGATCATAGATAGTCTCCCTTAGACATACACTAATTACAACTACCAAACAATTGATTTGGCATGTAAAAAAGCCTAAATACTTAGTTGCCTATGAGACTTAGCTTCTTGATCCTCTTGAGCTCCCCCTGACTCTAACATATAGGTGTTAGATGCCTTGTTCTTAGTCTGGGATTGATTAAGAGTGATTGTAAAACTTGTAAGAACCGATTGCATATAGTTAGATCCTAACTTGTTGGTTAGGAAAATGGATGTAGCTTCTCTTGAATTGAGAAGTGAACCAGTATAAATTATGTGTTGTTTTCATCTTCTCTAATCTTTTCTCTGGATTATTGATTGTCATTCATTAGTTCAACTCTTTCATAATCAACAGAAGCAATTTTATTGTAACTACATTTCATAAATTTTGGATGTTAATTGATCAAAGGCATTCTAAGTTTGATTTGTGATACGATTCATTAAACTCTAATTTTAAAGCAATCTTTTTAAAGGGACAAGAAGAACCAATTTATTCCTCCTCTTGGTTTGTGTGCTACTCATATTGTTTTCACTAAGGTCCTAAATTGTTTGGGAAATTATGAAACTCAGCATGACCTTAATTATTAAATGTGGAGCAATTATGATCCTATGTCCAAATTTTCTATTCAATAGAACCTAATCTAGCAATAATCCCCAATTACATTTATATTATTAGAGTATATTTAGCTTATCTCATTGAGAATAATTTAACCAGGGAACACACACACACACGCATACAAACAAACTGAAAAATATATAGCAGGGTATAGTACATACATATATATGCACTAATGCATGTGTAAATATAGAAATTAACAGAAATAGTTGACTAACAGGTTTTTTTGTTTTTTGAAGAATCAATAGTCCCAAGTGGACAAGGGTTCTTTACAGGTAATGCTTTTGTCTCCAAAATTACAACAGATGTTGCAACAACAATTATTGTAACACCCCGGACGTGTTATCATTAATCATACCAGAAGCGCGCTATCAGCGTTAATATACGCATTGCGGAAGCGATATAATCGATTTTCTTGATTTCATTATGCATGGAATATAAAAACCACATACAAAGCATCTTAAACAAGCCCTCTATTGATCCAGATAACATAACAGATACAACATAGGCAGAAAACATAAGAACTAAAACAAAGAGAATCAGGAGGAATCTACTTTATACATCATAAGAAGCTGTACATATACATGCTTAAAACAAGACCACAATGGTCATACAGTAAACTATGTACAGAACTAGGCGTGTGCATCCACACCCTATACTTATACAAAAGACAATACAGAGATTAAATAACTACTCTTCTGATCTTCCTCTGCAGCCCTGACACTCCAGCACACACAGCTAGGGCCTCCTGCCCTGTGGTCACTTCTCTCTTCTAGAAGTACCTGAAAACCACAAACCCCACACAGGGTGAGACAAACGTCTCAATAAGCTCAGGGTTCTGGGAGATCCTCCCTTACCCTGGTTTACCTCCAAGCACAAACATATAACAAAACATAACAAAGCCTAGGACACCTGTCCTGGCTATCACACATTCCCCAGCTCTCTGGGTACTAACTGTATGCCATCAGCATCGAAGGCATTCCACCTCATACTGGCTCTCAAGCCATCTCAGACTCATCTCACAGAGGTATCCTAACATTGTGTCCATCACAGGACACTTCTCATACCAGAGAGGCACCACCTCATCACTGAACCAGCATTGCCTGAGTCATCTACTCAGGACTTCACATACACACATTGCCTGAGGAATCCCGCAACTCAGGACTTAAAGAATACAGATATGGCTCGTCTAAGAGGCCTTAGGCTCTCATCCCCTCGGGAAGCCCTCTCTTAGAGATACAACATATCTGTCCACTGCCTGGCCTCACCAGGACTTTCA
>PYAF01005494.1:112197-126958 GCA_007407185.1 Glycine tomentella
AATCCTTTGTGTTGATTTATATTCTGCAGACATCTTAATTGTGTGAGAACTCTGAACTGAACCTATAAGCATAATCATTCTTGGATTGTTATTGTTTAAAGACATTCATTTTGAAAAGGAAATTTATAACTCTGATTTTGAAACTCTGTTTTGATACAAAGAAAATTTTAATTTATCAAGATAAACCAATTCACCCCCCTCTTGGTTAATTGTAGTGTTCCTTATTTTCCACAGTTAATGTATCACAACCGTGATCAAGTATAGAGTCTTCAAATCTTCATAAATTTGTACAATTTTTATCTCTTTCACTCAATTTGATCAACTGTACTTCTACAACACATAATTAGTGTCATCCAAATGTGAGTTCTGTCAAGACAATGCATGCAAAATGACAAAACTCAAACAAAATACCACTCATAAAGTGGTTTATCAACTTCCCCACACTTGATCATCGCTTTTCCTCAAGCAATTATTCCAGTTCCTAATCAAAACAAATTCTCTTATGTTAGAACTCATGCAATAGAAATTCTCATTTATTCAAAAAGTAAAAACTCACACAATGAGGCATCAAAAATTCTCTTAGGAATCAATTAGGCTTATAATTAACATGCAAATAGTTTGAAACAGTTTCAAGTTCACTCTTCTCACCATCTCTAGGTGTTTATAGTGCTATATAGACAAACAATTACACTTAAGACCACAATTCAATGAGCAAGTCCAAAACTCTGTAAATCAATCAACTCAAATAAATTCGAAAATTCTAAATAAGTGAGACATGTTAAGTTGTAATGGGGTCAAGCATGTAATGTAAGGTAGGTACTAAAAGAAACAAACTAATCAAATGGTTCCAGACAATTATATGAAAATACTTAGAAATTAGGAGAACTTTTACCTATTTTTGCACCTTTTTTTCATGTAACTTTTGGTCTCTTTTTCCTTCTCTCTTTTTTATTTGCCTTGGGGTACAATCATTCATATATACTTTTTTCTTTCTTTTCTCATTTTTTTTGTTTTCTCTTTTCTACTTATTTTCTTTATTATTACTTTTTGTCATCAACCCCTTTTTGTATTTGATTTTACTTAAGAGAAAGACTTGGGATTTATTTACTGACACAACCTGCAATGTATATTAGTTCCCCTTTTCCTTACATCAATAACATTCACACAATGTAGTTTAAGGACCAACAAAAAATAATCATTCGGGTTCAAAGTGGTCAACTACAGGAAAAACTAATCAAAAAAATTCACAAGTCTCAAGAAAGCCTATCAGAGTCTCATCTTTTCAGAAAATTCAGAATTTATTCAATTATATGCATGTCAAAACAAAGAATAGAATAATGCTAATGAAAGGATCAATTCACCCACACTAAAAGAATCAAAGCTCAATACTCATATATTTGAGGGTAGCTCTAAGAACAGTTTACAGTCATGCATTTTAATGTTCCCTCCTGGAAAAAAAAACTCCAATTACCCCAATACGCACACAACTTTTTTTTATCAAGAGAATAACTAAAAACACAAACAAGGTGATTTTTCATTTTTGCACTAATCCTCTAGAATAATCATTCATTCCATAGCCTAGAGCTTGAATGGTGATGTTATCTCCTTTGGCTTACTCCTTCTATGGTCTTTTGGAATTACTTTCTTCCTTGGAGAGTCTTCCTTCCCCATACTTGGGTGAGGCTTAGCCACATTAGTCTTCATCTTGTTGGTGGCTTGCACAAAATTACATGTAGGGGATGAGGAGGAATTAATGGTCAAACCAAACACTTTAAACATTCCCTCCCCATCACCCAACCTCCAAAGTATTTTCCCTTATTGAAGATCAATCAAAACCCCACCTGTGTAGAGGAAGGGTCATCCCAAAAATAATTGTGATTTTTTTATCCCCTTCTATGTCCAAAATCAGAAAATCAACTGGAAAATGAAATTCCAACTTTAACCAACAAATTTTCCACTATTCCTCAAAGATAAGTAAGATTCTTATCTGCTAGCAAATAAGAATGTTAGTGGGTTAGGGTTCTTATAATCTAGCAAATTTTCAACAAATCTAGCAATTTTTCCATCCTCACTCTTGTCTTTCAATCTTTGAGGGAAAGGAACACTTACCTGAGGAGGTATTAGTACCTCCTTCTCACCCTCCTTGTTTGTCTCTTGGCTCTCTTCAGTAAGAGTATATTTTTCTTGTGGTAGAGTGGTTTTCTCCTTCTTCTTTAGCATCGAGTTCCCATCAGTAGGAACTTCATCTTTCTCAGGTGTTTGGTCCTTCTCAGTAAGAACATTATCTGCAGCTTTTGGGAAAGAAACTTCCCTTTCCTCAGCGTCTTCTTGAATCCTCTTGCTTCTAGCATCACAATGTTGGCATCATCCATTTTAGGATTTGGTTCAAGTTGTAAAAGGAGGTTGTCGGGCTGTCTTTGTGACAAGAGGGATTATATTTTGGTGACCTGAGACTCCACCAGCTTCATTCTCTGATCACTTTGGGTCATAATTAAAGCATGGTCTCTTGAAGAGTGGGTTGTTTATCCTCTTGTCTAAGCCTCTGATTTTGCGTGGGATGAGACCTATACATCCCTTGATTCTGCCTAAAGCCCTTGAAATTGTTGGGGTACTGATTATAAGAGTTGTTTCTTCCCCCAATAAAATTGTTCTCATCCATGATTGTAGGTAACTCATCATCAACAATGCATTCTCCTAGCCCATGCACAATCCCACATCTATCACAGGTTAGGAATTGATGTGTAGTGTTAGGGACTTGATCTTGAGCTCTCATGAGTGTCTCAATCTTTAGTGTTAGAGCTTGCATTTCCCAATTCATTTTGGGAATCATCTTTCTCCACCTGGTTGATGCCTCTCTTCATAATCCTCATATCTCATGAGTTGTTATAAGGGTTAGAGCTCATATCTTCAATGATTTTGATGGCATCAGCTGGGGTTTTAACATGAGGTTACCTCCACAAGCAGTATCTAAACTTGTCCTATTGTGTGAGGACAACCCACCATAGAAAATATGGACCAGTTTTTGTTGGGTAATGACATGGTGTGGACAACTTTTGATAATCTCTTGTAACCTTTTCTAGGCTTTAGGTAGACTTTCTTGCTCTCTTTGCACAAAATTCCCAATGTCCATGATGTATTGGTCCATCTTCATGGGAAAGAAATGCCTCCTTAAGAAGTCACTTATGCACTAGTTCCATGTAGTGATTTTGTTCTCAGATAATGAGCATAGTCAATCTCATGCCTTCCCATTGAGAGAGAAAGGAAAAGCATAGAGTCTGATGTACTCTATTAGTACACAGTTTTATCTCACCGTGTTGGTCAACTTGATGAACTTTCTCAGGTGTTGTATAGGATCTTCATGGGTAGGGCCACTGAATGGGTTGCTTTCTAGCATTTGTACGAATCCATGCTTAAAGTCAAATATGACTCCCTCAGGCAATAAGATGGTATTGGTGTCTACCAAGGTAGGTGTAAGGTTATCCATTAATGTCTGAGCCTGATTAGCTACCATTTTCTTTTCTCTCTCTTCACGGACTTCTGCACAAAGTTTTCGGATTAGCTTGTCAATATCAGGTTCATATTACAGTGGTAGATTCTAGGACCTAGTTTGCATGCACTACAAACTAGAGGAAAAGATCAAGTGCAACAGGAAATAAAAGAATAAAAATGAAAATAAATAGCAAATTAAATAAATAATAAAAGAATTTCTATATACAAAACTGTTTGGTTTAACAAAATTAAATTAGTTGGGAATTTTGCAACTAGTCTCGGGCAACGGCGCTAGGAACTTGATGCGTAAAATATGTTAGGCTTGCAAAAGGGAAACTGTACCCTACGCTATAGTAACAATGGACTTAAAAGTCTAGATATCAAACCCAAATGACCAGTTGTATTTCTAATTGGTCAAGTTTATCAAACTAATAGTAGAGGTGATTAAAAAGAGGATTTTAATATTTTTATGATTTTGGTTTTTATAAGAAAGTAAATAAATGAATATAAAAGAGGTTTTGAGTTATAATAAGAGTGACTAGGGGTGATGACTCACTAGTACCAATTTCCCCCAATCGTAGTCCTAATGAAATTTCTGCCGTAGTTAATTACCGATTTTCAAAATTAACTTAAGCCTATAATCAAGGTCAGAAGATGTTATTTTCTTAAATCAATACCCTAATGATCATGGATCTATTGATATGTGAAATATGTTAGGCTCGCATAACAGCAACTATACCCTACTAATAGTAACACTGGACTCGAAAGTCCAGATATCAAATCCAAAGGACCAAGTGTATTCTCAATTAGTCAAGTTTATTAAACTAATAGTAGAGATGATTAAAAAGAGGATTTAAATATTTTTATGATTTTGGCTTTTATAAGAAAGAAAATAAATGAGTATAAGGAGAGGTTTTGAGTTATAATAAGACTGGCCAGGGTTATGACTCACTAGTACAAATTTTCTCTCAATCCTAATCCTAATGAAATTCCTTCTGCAATTAATTAACATAAAACAATGAAAAATTTCATTAAGAACAAGGAGAGGAGTACAAATGGACAGTTACATCATAAGTTTCATACTAGAGGGACTAGTCGCTATTGATTTAGAGCAAAACAAGCGATCCTATAAAGAGTAAACCATAGACATACCAATAGACAGGAACGATGATCACGATTTTTCCTAGGGGTGTTGTCCACACTTTTCAGCTCTCGAAAGCCTCAAAGTTATCTCTCATTAAAAAAATAAGAATAAAACTCTAGAATCCTCTTTTTACAAAAACATAGACCTCTATATATAGCTTTGTAAAGACAACTACACAAAAAGGCACACTACGACTCTAGTTGGAAGTGACGCTGAAGACTTGGGCCATTAAGGATTGATTACGACCCTCTTGGTTGACCATGACCCTCATGAGTTGAACATGACTGTGGTGAGGTCACCACAATTGTAATCGAATCCTTGATGTTGTTCTAGAAGCGTTGTTATCATTTGATTATGGTCTTGTTGATGACCACGATCGTGGTGAATGGACCATGGTTGTGGTTAAGTGCAGAGTTTTTAAATCTACATAAATTTATGCAATTTTCAACTCTTTTACTCAATTGAGCAGTTGTACTTCAACAATATAAAACCAATTATTTGGATGATTAATTAAAGATTAACTAGTCTATCAGAGATTACCTAAACAATGTGATCATGCAATTTGGTGCAAAACATTTTCTACCTAGATTTACCAATAACATGTAGATGGTCAATATTATGTAATCGATTGAGTATTAGAATGGTTGGTTCCAAATAAATATTAAAATAAGAAAGAGAATTAATTAACATAAAACAATGAGGAATTCCATTAAGAACAAGAGAGGCGTACATTTGGACAGTTACATCATAATCCCCAAATTCACTCATGATCAGAGCAAAACTAGCAATCCTATAAAAAGTAAACATAGACATACCAATAGGCAGGAACGATGATCACGATCCATTCTAGCAATGTAGTCCACACTCTTCAGCTCTTAAAAACTCTTAAGGTTCTCTCAAATTCGTAAAATGATAAAATAAAACTGAAGATTGATTTTACAAAGACAAAGACCTCTATATATAGCTTTCTAAAGATAAATGCACGAAAAGACGCACTACGACCATTGTAAATCCATCACAACCATGATCAAAAGTGACGTTGAAGCTCTGGGACATTATGGATTGACTATGGCCCTCTTGTTAACCACGACTCTCATGAATTGACCTCACTTGGTTAACCATGACTTTCATGAGTTAACCACAACCTTCATGATTTGGTCACGTCCGTTGTTAGATATTAACACTATTCTGGAGAGCTACTATTACTTTATTGTGGTTGTACTGATTACCATGGTCGTGGTCAATATACCACAATTATGATCAAGTGCAGAGTCATCAAATCTTCATAAATCTGTGCAATTTTAAACTCTTTCACTTAATTGAGCGGTTGTACTTCTGCAACACAAAATTAGTGTCCAAACGTGAGTTCTGGTAAGAAAATGCATGCAAAATGGTACAAAAGCTCACAAATACCACTCAAAAAGTGGTTTATCAACCTCCCCACACTTGAGCATTGCTTGTCCTCAGGCAATTATTCTAGTTCCCAATCAAAACAAGTTCTCCTAAGTCAGAACTCATGCAACATAAATTCTCATTTATTCAAAGAGTAAAAACTCACACAATGAGGCATCAAAAGTTCACTCAGTAATCCATTAGGCTTATAATTAATATGCAAACAGACTAATAGAGCTTTAAGTTCACTGTGTTTACCATCTCTTAGTATTTACAATGCTATTTAGACAAACAGTTACACGCAAGACCATAATTCAATGAGCAAGTCCATAACTTTGTAAATCAATCAACTCAAGTCAAATAAATCAAAAATTTCTAAATAAGTGAGAAATGTTAGGTTGTAATGGGCCAAACATGTAATGTAAAGCAGGTACTAAAAGAAACTATGTTAAATACTTGGAGGAGATACTAATAATATTCTTAGGAAGTTTAACCACTTTATAGTTAAATTTTTTAATTGCATTTCAAATAGCCAACCTCAAGACAACATTGGCAGGAAAGGAAGGTCAATCAAAATAGTGTTTTAATTTGCTTGACTTAATAACAAAGTGGATCAAGATAACATTGTTTAGGTCTAAACCAATAAAGGTCTCAAATTTGTTTGTTGGAACTCAAGAAAAATTGTTTTGCTTGCAAGAAAATCGTATCCCATTGAAAAGGTATATAGGACAATAACTATTTATGGTTGTCAACAAGATGGAAGGCCTTATATTTATTCATTGCCTTACTTTACAATAATTTGTTGCTCTCTGTTCTAAACTGACATAGTGTATAATGTAGTTTACCATTTTTTGCTCATTTCTTTTTGTTTATTTTGTCTATATTGGTTGTGTTTTCTATATCAACCAAACGAGCTTATCATTATATATAGTCAAACATATTTCTTGCGTTCTATAAAACAAATTTGCATACACATAAAAGGACATGCATTGTTTGTTACATATTCATTGTTATGTGATTCTTTGTGAGTTTATAATTGTTCATGTTGAAAATAAAGCATCTAGAATGAAGAGTTAGATGGTTTCATGCAAGTTGGTCATAAATATTACGTATACAATAGTTAAAACTTGATACTTGTACAAGATTCTTTCTGTTATGAAGAAATATCATTGTTGATACTAAAAGTTAGATTTAGCAGTCATATCTCCCTTTTGACACTCAAGTATGAAAAGGCAACTATTTGCATGGGCAAATCTCCCACTTTTATGAATGGGTAATTAACTAGTTTTATTCCATGTTTAGTCAGTTTTGCACATGAAGGTTAACTTTCATTTCTAAGTTTCTAACTCCCTTTCTCTGCATTTTGTAGGCACATGTTTTTTCACATTCCTTGCTTTCATAATGAAGGCATGTCTCTTCCCTTTCTCTCTCGAAGAGAGAAAATACAGAATTTTTTCTTACATTAGTTCATGTTATTCATATGTCCAGAATGTTTTTTGCTCTTTTTATTTGCAGCTCCTCAACTGGATTCAAGATAAAATTGGTGGAAAACAAAATTATTGAAACCAAACACATATACAACTACTTGTTAGTCTTCTACTTCATTTATTTTTCTTTTGTTTCTCCCTAATTTAATTGTGTCCTAGTTTAAGCTTAGAAGGTGCCTCAAATTTTTGTTCTGCTTAACGTTGTCGAAATAAGATTATATATCAATGAAAATTTAAATTTAAATCATCCACTTATAATAATAAGAAGTCAACAAGAAAAATTAACTACTAGTTAATTAATAGTAACGTTAGCCCAATTGGTTTTCAAGATTTTTATATTTTCTTGTTGTTTCAAAATATTTAATAGCAAAACAAATTATATAAAAACATAATTTCTTGCATAAAAATATTGCAAATCATAATTATATTTACTTGTTATTTGTTTCTTTCTATTTAGTCAACTTATATGATAATATGTTTCTCTTACAGTGATGCTTGTAAATAGAATTAATTTTATCTTTCTGTAACTTGCTCTCTTTTGTAAGCATACAACCATTAGGAAAAGTACAATAGAAATTGCTAACAAGTCTTGCCACTTATTCCAATATAGAAGTTGTAGCAACTCAAGTTTACACCTGGTCTCTTCTAGCATTGTGTAAGGGAGAAGAACTACGATGTGTGGGTAAAGAACAAAAGATACTTTTTAGTCTAAACTAGTACCTTAGCCAATGCTAGATTTAGTGAACTTCTAAAAGTATTTAAAACCTACCCTTGATACTAAATGCACTATCTGAAGAAACTATGGATACAGTAGTCATTAAAACATTTCTCATCATTGTTGATAGTATGGAAATTCGTAAAAAAAAATATTTTTGTTAAACTAGAATATCAATTTTAGCATCAACATTTAAATAATAGTTAGAAATTAAAATGAACCCATGATATGTTGCTAACATAATGATGAATACTTACCTAAGGAGGTTTACTTGGAAAAGAATAGATTAGACATATTTTGTATTTGGAGATTTTGTTGGACATTGTTATTCTTATTGGACTTAAGTCTCTTTTATTAGTTTGTTTTACTTTTAATATTTTTAGCTTATGTTTGGACTTATAGTAATAGGCCTTGGTAGCCTTTAGATCTATAGTATAATAGAGAAAATGTTGACCTTATAATTGATTTTTGACTCATTTTGGAATGAAGCGTGGATAGTTTCACTCCTCAAAAGGGGTTGAGACAAGGAGACCTTTTACCTCTCTATCTCTTCTTGGTATGTATGGAAAAGCTAGCAATCATGATCCAAGAAAAATTTAATGGAGAGATTTGGCAAACAATCAAAATTTCTAGCAATGGCCCAAGTATTTCATATTTATTTTTTGTGGATGATTGTCTCCGCTTCGTCAAGGCTTCTTGTTCACAAGCTAGGATGGTGAAGGATACACTTCAGCAATTTTGTCTTGCCACGAGTTTGAAAGTTAATTCTCATAAGTTTTTTTTCAT
Source organism: Glycine tomentella (assembly GCA_007407185.1). Lineage (NCBI taxonomy): Eukaryota > Viridiplantae > Streptophyta > Magnoliopsida > Fabales > Fabaceae > Glycine > Glycine tomentella. The sequence goes on from PYAF01005494.1 coordinate 121,211, forward strand.
GGGCTCTAAGAATATTTCTAACAGGAAGTTGGAAAAATTCTCTTCCATTACTAAATTTTCCTAGGCAACCAATATTGGGAAATATCTGGGGTTTCTTATTTTCTCTTGCAAGGTCAAGTATGTTGATTTCCCATTTATTGTTGATCATATCAATAGTAAATTGGCTAGTTGGAAATGACATTATTGAATACGACTAGTAGAGTCACTCTATCCCATTCAATCTTATCAATTATTCCAACTTACCCAATGCAAAATATTTGGTTTCTTGAGGGAGTGTGTAACAAATTTGACTCTGTTGTTCATAACTTCATATAGGGGGTCCATCTTCTCATTGGGTTTGGTGGAATAAGATAACTAGACCAAAAGCTAAAAGTGTTTTAGGCATCCGCAGGGCAAGAGATGTTAACATTGCTATGTTAAGCAAGAAAGTTTGGTCGTTATGCATGAACCTCACAAATTTGTGTTCAAATGATGGGGAATAAATATCTCCAGCACACTTACTTCATACATGTTATTGATGCCCAAGGCATGTCTTACAATTGGTCTTCAACTGTGAAGGCTTTGAATGAGCTTAAAGATGAGTTTCGTATTCATCTTGGAAGGGGGGAGGTTTCTTTGTTCTTTGATAAATTCATTGATGATGGATCTATTAGTCAGCTGCTCAATTATGTTCATATTTTTTTACAGGCATTTATTTAGTTAAGGATGTTCTTTATCAAATTCATTGGCATTTTAATATGTTAGCAACTCCTTTGCTCAACGATATCAAGAATAAGTTGTTGAGCATTGTTCTTGATGACCAAATGGACGATGTTGTTATTTGGGACACTTCTCCAATAAGTTGTTAAACCACAAACATCATCTTATTCATAGATCACTTCTAAGCTTAATTTTCATAATATTTCAATGAGACTGGAATTCAATCAGAAACAATCAAACATTTTTTATGACTTATCTTTCATGATAACCTTCCAACTAACCAAGTTTACTTTCAATGGCATTTTTGTTTTGATGTTTCTTGTCACAAGTGTGGCATAGCGGAGGAAAGTCTTCTTCATTTACTATGGAATTTTCCTACATCTAAGATGGTGTGGAGCATTCTCCAGTTCTCATCGCATTCTAGCTTCCAAAATAGTGATGCAATGATCTAGTTTTCATCTCAGCTGAACATTCCTACTAGTGATCTTTTCACATGTATGTGTTGGTTCATTTGGCCAACACGCAACATGGAGATTTTCGAGGATCAAAAATGGAAGTTGTGGTTCATTATTAATTAGGCATAGACAACATAAGATATTTCTTCTTCTCTCAACCTCAACTCAAGGAAGACGAAACTTCCAATTTCAGATTCTTGGTCTCTTTCTACAGATAATGTGGTTAAGTTAAACGTAGATGGAAGCTCCTAATTAGGGAACCCAGGTCAAACAGGTTTTGATGGAATTATTTGAGACAACCTGTGTCAATGGATTTCAAGTTTCTTAGGAAGTTGTGGGTTTGCAATTAGCCTAAACACAAAATTATAAGTGTTATTTCATGGTCTCTCTTGCATGGAGTTTGGGTTACAAAAATAGAGTGTAAATCTAATTCACCATTATCATTGTAGTTAGTTTAGGTTGCATTACAATCCATCATTCATATGCTTCCATTATCAACAAGATTTGTGCTTTCAAAAACAAGTTATGGCAGTTATCATTTCGTCAGGTGTATAGGGAAGCCAACCAGTGTATGTATAGATTGGCTTTCAAAGAAGGGTTCATCTTTAACCGGTCCTATGGTCAGTTTGTCTTCTTGCCCCCATTTCTTTAAGATTTTGTTGTTAGCTAATGCTCTTAGGTTTTCTTCCTTGAGAGTTTAGCTGTCTTATTTTGGTTTTCTTTATTTCCAAATGATAAAAAATTTGGAATGAAGCTTTGAAACTTTGTGAGATAAAACTCTCTTTAGGTTCTTAGGAATAATCCTTGGTTCTTATTTTTAAATTTCTTAATTCAAAGTGGTAAATCTTCATCTCAACTTATATATATCCATCCGAATTATGGGTTGTTCTATGGTTTCTTACCTCAATCCACTTTTCCTTTTTAATTTCTTAATTTTTATTGAAAAATTACATAAGGAAATTCATGTATGAGATGCTGAATTTGTGATCTGATTAAGGTCACTACTACAAAATTGACATTTAACATCGATTTTTTTGGACATTCAACATCAGTTTTGAACCGATGTTGTAACGATTGTCATTAAAAGTAGGTTATTTTTAACATCGGTTATAAAAACCGATGTTGAAATTCACTATACCCAAAACCAATGGAGTATAGTAGCAAATAGACAAAAAAAAACATTCATTCTGGAAAACCAATGTTGTATAGTTACAACATCGATTCTGGTAGAATCGATGTTGTATGGTACTTACAACATCGGTCATAACCGATGTCATTTTTGCTTTTTTTTAATATTTTGTTTATTTGTTAAATGAACCCAAACTTGTAAATTAAATGCAAAACCAAACCAATCCAGACAGTATATATTATATTCAAATTATTATTGAATAAATACTATTAAATAAAGAAACACTAAAATTACATGAAACAATAAGCTCAATACTATTAAATAAATATTAGTTCTTACTTAAGACATCATTATTAACAATTCACTATTACTATCATCAGGAAGTTAACTAGTCATTGTTTGAAAATTGGCTTACTATAAATACTCATCAATAATTAATTATTTTAGTATCCAATCTTCATTAATTTAGGGTGGGTGTGATTATTGAAAAGAAAAAAATAAAGAAAGAAACAAGTCATGAATTAAATGTCAAAAAAATTATTTCATCTTCCAACTTTTCGATCTTCCCATTCATTTTCATTGTCTGGGGATCCCTTTTCCCCTATTTCTTTTCATTCTATCAACAAAGAATCCATAAGAATTCTCAAATCCAGATATCAAAAGCTGCTCCACTTGAAATTTCTCGATTTTGAAATATATCAAAACCTTATAAAAATAGTATTCAAATTGCTATACTACCAGACTTATTATGGAGGGTCTTTAGAACATCATTTATATAGTTGATGACTTCATAAATGCACTAGCAATTTTTTTGGTGGCAGGACGAGAAAAAAAATTTGCATTATCTTGGACAAGGTAAGATTCATCAAATGAATTGCAATGACAAGAGAAAAACTAAGATTTATGTATACTTTAAACATGGAATACCTTGACTACTACGTATGCACCCTTCAAAAGTTGTCTTGCTAAGAGGATGTGTAGAATCTTCTCATGTCATGATTTGCACATTGTTCTCTTGCTATATTTCAACATATTGTAAATAGAGAATGCCTCTAAATAAGCATTTACCTGACCAAGGTGGGATGTTATAGAGGAGTAGAGTCCTACAGAGAGAGGAAGGAATTAGAAACTTTTATTTAGTCATTGAACTGATAACATGGAAAAAATTGCCATAGCTTTATTAAATGAAGCATTCTCAATTTCTTAAATCAATTAAGTGAAACTTTACAATCAAACTTTTTTCCCTTTCATTATCATTCTTTTATAGGTCTTTCAATTTTTCTTTAGGGATGCAGCCATTTCCAACAGGTAAACGTAAAACTTTAAGAGGCTCACTTGTAGTTTTGGATAATTAACAATATCTTGGTGGAATAAAATAAAAGAATAAAAAAAACCTCAATCTCAAATAACACTCAACAGAATATATAATTGTAAAAGCATAAATCTATACAAGATTCTCAATTATGAAAATGTGAAAATCCTAAGAATATATATATATATATATAAAAAAAAAAAACCTAGCGCACGAGTGTTCTTCCACCTAGTGGGTCTAAGGAGGATAGCTGTTTACAGGCTTACCCCTACAAGCAGAGAAGTTGCTTCCAGGATTTGAACCTGTCATCTCTAGGTATCAAGGTAGCAACCTTAGACTAGCTCGTCATCATAAGTCACAAGAATCCAAAAAGAAGTGTACAAAATACAAAATAATAAAATTAAAAGCACAGTGCACAGATTTCAGTCACATACTGAGGAAGACCAAGTTCAATCATACAAGGGGCTCCATTCTAGTATGAGTACTTGGATAAAACACCATGTCCACTGGTTGATGGCCTTTACTATGCATGTCCTTCATGGTTTGATAAGCTAATAGATACATTTGTTCCCTACAAAAATATTTGATTAGAATATGGAAGGTATTGTAGCAAGGATTGATTGCCAATTCATCCATCTTTTTTAGAGGAATCACACTTTCCATTTCACCTACTTTACAGAAAGCATAGAGCACCGAATTCAGTATAACTAGGTCATATTTGTTGGAGGTAGTTTTGAAATCCTTGGCTAACTACTTTACCTCCCAAAAAAGCTTGGCTCGAAAAAATGTTGATATCATGATACTATGGGCATAGCCATCTGCATGTGGGAAATAAATCTGTAAATTATTACCAATTGAAAAAATCTCATGTCTAGAGAGTTACAAGAACTAAAGCTTAGTAGCATAAAGAAAAACATAAAACTCTATTAAGAGTTATGAAGATATATTTATTATTAGTTCCAAGAACAGAGATTCCTATAGGACTTCAAAAACTACAATGATAGGAATAAGTATAGTAACAAGAAGGACAGTGTGTAAACATATTTCCACAAGTTTTATTGATCTCTAGTTACCCTCATAAGTCGAGACCCAAAAATGGTTTTATTTCTCTAACACTATAAATTTTAATAGTTTATATGCATTAATGTGAATAGTTATTGGAACTATTGTATTGATGTAACACCCTGAAATTTCAATAACTACAAATGTATGGTCAAAATGCTTCTTACATAACCATTTGATGTGAGTGTTAGGTTATGTGAGATTTGATTGGCCTATATTTAAATTATTTGTGTGAAATATTAATTAGAGATATTACAAAAATGTTTGAAGAGAAATGACCATATTACCCTTCCCTTGAAACATAAATTACAGAATGCCCTTGAGGTGAAAATGACGATAATGCCCTTGGATATTTTTGGTTAGATATTTTAAAATGAAAGTTACAAAAATACCCTTGAGCTAGAATTAACAAATACCCTTAGATATTTTGTTGGGATATTTTATAGTGAAAATTACAATCATACCCCTAGGATGAGTGACAAATTACCATAGTACCATTGAGACTAAAATTACCAAGACATCCTTTGATATTTTGTGAAAGCTTAATGAAATTACAGAGTGCCCTTGGATGGCAAATTACCAAAATACTTTGTGACAAGAAGTCTCAGAATAGGATTTCTATGAATTTCATACGGTAATAACTTTGAAATTTTATTCAGGAGAATTTAAGCATCATAAAAATATGGAAAAATGATAAATAGAATCTGTGGAATTTTCTCTTAATTGTAGGATGAATAGACTTATTCAATAAGATGGTTTAATAATTTTGATGGTTAAAAGCAGAACGGACCAATCAGAATTAAGATAAGAGCAGTCTTGTATGTAAGGTCTATGTAGCACTCTGTATAGACTACTTGTGAGCAATTTATACTATAATTGAAGTCAGTTTCTGGAAAACTCTAGAGTTCTATTATTTAATATTATCCTTAGGTAGAAGAGTTCAAATCAAACTTTACTTCCTACTAGAAAAAGCCATGTGTAAAGTAAAGATGAAACTAGATTATTCTTCTTCATTTAAAAGATGACATGTATACAAAAGAAACCATACAATTTTCTCTTCTTTAAAAGGAAATGAAACATGATATAGAAGG
>PYAF01005494.1:127058-156389 GCA_007407185.1 Glycine tomentella
GCTAAAGCAAAGTCCACGTGAAAAAGGGAAGAAAAAGGGCCAAGAAGTCATGCTTTGGACAATATTTATGCAAGATAACATGAAAGGAAGCAAAACTTCACTTCCTTCCCTTGTGGTCACGTGAAAGAGCAAGAAAAAGGGAGAAGCTTCATGACATTTGACAAGTGGAGGGACACTTGTAAGAAGTAGCCAAGTGGTGAGACACTTGTAAAGAAAGTCATCATGGCTTAGAATATTTTTATAAAGGATAAAAGATATTTAGGAAAACCATTATGAGCTTAGTTAGAATGAAATGGAATGAGATAAAACTAAGTTCTAATGAAACCAAATGGGAGTAACTAGCTAGAAAGGGTAGAAATGTCCTTCAATATTTTATTATTTTCCATACTCTATATAAAGGGAGGAAGGCCTTAAGTGGAAGTCACATTCAAGACTCCATTCTTCCACCTATTCTACGTGAAACCTCTTCTTCATTTCACTTTCATCCTTTCATTTTCAAAGCATAAAGAAACCCCACTTCCTTGAAGAATCACGTGTAGAAGCTAGTACCATTAGGAAGAGATAGACAAGCTTCATATAAGGTTATAAGGTATGTATAGGGAAGTTTTATGATAAAGATAGTTTAAGTGTTACTTGTGTTTGAATAAGTGTTTGAAGTTCTGTGAAGTATGACTGGTATCTGAGTAATTGTTGGATTTGAGTTATAATTATATGATTGAGTGCTTGAATGAAGTTTTATACTTGCTGAAGTGTTCTATGAATCTTTGTACATGAATGATATGTTGAGTTTTTGTACTTGAGTATCAAGCTGAGTTCTGTACTTGATTTATGTTGTATTTCTGAGTAAAGTATATGAGACAGTGATTGAAGACTGATGTTAAAAATAAATATGAGTTGATAAAATGAAAAGAGTTATGCATTAAGTGAATCAGTTTCATGTGTCTCATGTGCATAAGAGTTACCTCAGAGAGGAGGTGTGTATAAGAGTTGCCTCAGAGAGGAGGTGTGTATAAGAGTTACCTCAGAGAGCAGGTGTGTCAAATAGCTACAGGAACTTAGTTCGAGCGTTCAGACAAGAGGAGTTTGAGCTGGGGCGTGACTCTTGCGGTGGGGAAATCACGCCACCCATGATGATCACATGAAGTGTGGGTGAGAATCCTGTGCAACACCGGGGGACCCTGACTAATCGTTTCAGTTCTGTGCCACTGGGATGGGGCTATCTTGCCTGTTGGTACCATATGATAAGAGTTTACGAGAATCATGCACATGATAAGAGTTTAAGAGAATCATGCACATGATAAGAGTTTAAGAGAATCATGCAACGTGATAAGAGTCTAAGAGAATCATTCATCTTTGAGGATGTTGTTATGAACATCTGCATATTGAATATATTTTGTTGCTTAAGTTATGTTTATCATAAACTTACCCTATATTTTATGTCTATGGTTGACACCTGCGATGACCTCAATTTTATTTGGGCGAGCAGATGAACAACAAAGAGAGACCACTAGCTGTTTACAAGAAGAGGATTTTGTTTGAAGATTATATGTTTGAAAATGTATTCTTTTATTACAGAGTGTTTTAAATTAGTTGTACTATGTAATAGAACTAGTGTCAGTTTGTAATCTTATTATATATATTACTTCAGATTTATAAATATTACTCAGTAATGAAACTTTCTTGGAATATCAGTTATGGCAAAAAATTTATTATATTCAATTGGGTGCTCTTAAGTAAGTTGAAAAGAATTTTCATTAAAAATCAATAATAATAAGATGGTAAGTTGAGGTGTTACAATTGACACTGCTCTAAAAGTCAGATGTTGGACACATCCAATAAAAAAAATATAAAATTAAAAACAAAAACATAACACTCCATCCTTTTTCTTGACAAGTTAACATCTTTTCCTTTTGATGCTTCATTTTTCTTAACATCTTCTCCTTTGACTTTATTCACACTAAGTTTCATCCTTTTAACATCACTAATCTTGCAAATTGCTAATGGGTTGTTGATGCCTTTCTCATAAACTGAATTTATTGTCTCTTTACATTACCGCCACACCCATTTTCGATTTTCAATTTTCGACTAGTGTGATCAAGTTCTTTCCCATTTTGCATACCCAGATCTAGTTTTGTCTCAAATTAGTCACTTTTTCATTTCTTGAATCTAATGCATATATTATATTTTTATTGGTATTTCCAATTTAGTTCTAATAATATGTATTGATATATGTGTGAAACAGTAATTCATTACCAGTGCAGAAACTTTCACTTAATTTTTTTTCGAATATTTTTATGTCTCACATAAATTTTATTGCAAATGTCGCATGATATATTGTGTAGATATTGATATTGTTATTTCTTGTTTCTTCTTTGATAAATAAGTCAAATATCGATCCTGTTGAAAAACCATTTTCTTGAACTAGTGCTTTTACATGTAATAGTGTGTGACTAAAATTTCAAATGGTCATTTATTGTTGAGAAAGAGCAATCAATCGTGTAAACTCTACAATTTGATATTTTTGGTAAATAGATAGGATGTGAGTATTTGTGTAAATTATCTTCATTGTATTCTTGAAGTGAAAAAGATAGTAATGCCCACCTTATACACATTCGTAACCAAAACCAATAATAAAGTTTTAACAAAGACAACAAGACACATGTCCCTTAAAATGACAACACAAAGTTGTTCGTTAAGTGTCATCTAATATTCTATCAGTGCATATATCAAATACAAACATAAAAATAAAATGTTGCTACAAAATGTAAAAAACAAACAGGAAAATAAGGTTGAGTCACGGACTAGGTCGCTCTCTTTAAGACATTTTCACAACTCTGCTTGAATTGTGTAGCAGCGTACAACCTTGTCATCCCAAGATAAAACTGCTCTCAAAAGGAGTCAGAATCCCTCTTTGCACATAAGAGAATCTCACAACCGAATATCTATAAAGAAAAATTCTGAATTACTCGAAAACTCACTTAAACTAAACACTATTTTTTACAGTTTTTTTTCTTCACATTTTGTGTTCATTTTATGTTGTACATGATTACTTTATATAAGGTCTTATGACTTTGAGAGTCATTAAAATCATTAAAGCTAATTGATCACAATTTTCAAAATCAAATCATGTAATTGAAAGGATTGGTATAAATGTTATTAAAACACGAAATCAATTTCAAAGTTTCCTTTAAAAAGTTTCAACGTTTAAAAACAAATAGAAAAAAAAATATTCAATTGGAAGATTTTAGTAACATCTAACAATCCCATACTTGATTTTAAAATATATCAGCGAGCAATAAAAAATTCTAAAGTAATAGACTTGAACTATTACATAGTAATAATGCTTTAGATTTTACTATAGTGACTTGTAGTCTTAAACTCTATCTCTAACAACATCATACAAACAATCTTTCAAGGTGTAGTTTAATAGCCTATGTATTATGGTCATACACATATATCCCATATTAGTGGATGTTATGGAAAATTTTGCCCAAAATTTCAAAGGAAGTCGTCTCACTTCCCCATTCACATAGTTGAGTCTATCAAAAGTACTTATGTAGCTAGGTACCCTACTCCATATATAGTATATAAAGGGGTGGCAATGTGGGCCTTGACCTGGTAGGCCGATCATCCAACCAGCCAAAAATGACTGAGCAAATTAGGTGACTCAACCCATCTGTATTTGCCCACCCGCCATCCTTGCCCACCCCTGCCATACATATATTTTTTATAAAAAGATGTAAATACTAATAGGTGCTTAGGCTTTGGTTACCACTTTAAATTTGTTTTTTAAGTTTATCGTGTTATTCAAAAATTTAAATACATATATGTTATTGTTTTTATATTATTTTATAAATTCAATTCCTCTATTACTAATAGGAAAAATTATATTAAAATCAAATTTAGGATAAATAATTGATATACTTTACGTTCTCTAACTAAATGTGTTGATTTTGTGAAATAAGATATTAAAACTTCCTTTTTTTCTCCTTTTTTTAATTTATGACGGACCGATCCACCAACCCATACCTAAGTGGGACGAACAAGGATTTTCAACTTGTCATTAAAAGGTGGGCTAGCCCTCCACGACCCATTTTTGGAGGGATGGGCCAAAACGGGTCAGACCAGCCTACTTTTCCACCCCTAAGAATATAGAACTCATTAAGAAATTAATTTAACCTTTCAACACTACAGAATATCATGCTCTAATTATATGAATGAGACTTAGAAGAATTATTATTTTATGATTCTCACATTTCTTTATAAGTTGTCATGGCCCTTTGAACCTATTTATTGGGATCTCCAATTCATCAGTTAGGTTACCCATATAAGTGGAAATTCAATATATTGGAATTAGTCTCGTTCCTTTTGAGATTTTGAAAAACTTATATTGTGCTAATCCTTTCATCAAAAGATCAACCAAAATTTATTTAGACCTCACATGATCCATCCCTATAGTCGCAGTACTATAGTAATACTAATAACATTCATATTTTAGTCCATTTTAAGTAATCATGCAAAACACGAGTTTTGTTTTTTCAACGAATTAGTTTAGGTTTATGCTAAAAAAATCAATATTTAAAAATGTATTGTTTATTAATCTTGGTATTTTAATTTGTAGAAAAATCATGATCATATGTACGAAGATGAAATGCTTGAGGAATTGGAAGATGAAGGAAAACATTGATGAATATTGAAATATTGTTGAACAACTTGGAGATACATTGAAAAATTGAAGAAGAAAAATAATAATGCATGACTTGTTATTATTTTGACATACATTGAAGACTTATTTGCTTGATAATTTGGTGATGAAATAATATTTTTTTACTAGCATCATGACTTAATATGAGTCAGTTTATTTAAATTTATTTGTGAAAATAAGAGTTTATTTTAATAAAATAAACAACTTTCTAATTTTTTTAGTGTGTTTATCTAAATTGCTTCTACTTGAAAAAAATTACTTATTTTAAAAGGCAATCTTATCTGCTTCTTAAAAAAGTGTTTATTTTAAAGTTGAAACAAACTCACTCTATATATAGTTGACTAATATAATCACTTATTACATTGAATGTCACAATATAATTTTGGTAAATTATTATATGAATGATTAATGGATTGTTTTTTGAAATATTGAATTGATTCCTTCAGTTTGATGAATATAAAGTTGGTCATATATAATTAAAGATAAAATTATTGTAAAATTGAAAAAATTATTGAACTTTCATTAGTAAAATAATTATCTTAATGTATAATCTATAAAAATTGTTTATTTAATAAAATAATCATAATAAATATTAATAGTAATATCTATAATAAGAAGTGATATCTTATATAAGTAATTATATGCTCTTGAAATACATAAAAATTTTGTATTAGTATTGCCAAAATTGACTAAAATCGTTGCATTAGGAATATGCAATGCCTAAGAATACTACGTTTCATAAATCGTTGCAAAAAATAAATGGAACAGTTTATTTGTTTTACACTATTATTTTGAGGCAATGTGATAGAGCAAAAGTGTTGTAGTATATATGTTTAAGTTTAAGTTTTTGCATAGTTAACTTTAATATTTATAGTTTTCAAAATTTAGTAATATAAGAAGGAAAAAAAATTATCTTTAGGGTGTTACAAAATTGAAGTTATATTTCGACCTATTTTAGTGATTAATTAGTAGAAATTCAAAAAAAAAATGTTATAGATGTATTTATGTAACAAAAAAAAAATCCTTCTCATTAGGTCCAATTGCATCTTCCATAACATTTTGTCTTAGGTATTAACAAAGAGTGTTGTCATACCCATTTGCACCAAAATTATGTAAAGGCATCTACAATGATGGGAGTTTAAGATACCCAAAGTGAGTATATTAGAGAATATGAAACAAACTCTAGTGGTCCTTAAAATGTCACATCATTCTTAAGATACTTATACACAAATTTGTTTTAATGGTAAAAAAAGTTAAGAAACTCACATTTTTATATTTTATTTTATTTTCACTTAATCATGCTTCAAATTAAATATTTTTATTTTTTTTATTGATATGTATAAAACATTAAATATTAAAAACTTGTGAAAAATTATTTTAGTCATTTTTCATAATAAGTTAAAAACAAGATAGTATAATAAATTATTATTTTCTTCAACAACAAAAATCATAAATTACTCTCGAACATCTTAACAGTAACAATTGATTACTTTTTAATAAAAATTTTAAAAAATAAATGACCAACATTAAAAAAAAAAATAAGAGCACAATGATGTCATTTGAATCCTTCATGAGTGAATAACACTATTGTAAAAAAAAATGGGCTCAATGATGCCCTTTTTTTATGTTGTAAATTTTTCTTCATTTTCAAAACCTTCAATCTCCCCCACCAATCACTCTTTCTCTCCCAAATTTCTTCAATCTCATAATACATTCAATATTATAAGCATGCCTACTGAAGCTGAAACCACAACACCCTTCTCCAAAGCAGAGAAAGCGACAATTGCTATAGAATCCTACTATAAAATAAGATTAAAATTATGTCCCATGTTCACTCTGTTAGCGAATGTAGGAGGTCAAGTGATGTTTGGTCTAGTTGTATGTCTTTTTCTCGTCGATCTCTTCTCCATGGTCCAAATCTCACATGGGAGATAAAATTTCAATTTTTTCCCCTTAAATTTGGTGGTTTTGATTATTTGTATCCTCTTGATGCTCTAGTATTGGTTCTAAAATTTCATGGTAAATACTGATTTATTTGAAGTTCTTCAATGGTTCATGTTTGTTTTTTTCCCTTTTCTTGCTTTGTTGGTTGATGCTTGTCGCAATCCAAAATATTATTTTTTATTGATAAGGAATTGTATCTTACAAAAGAAACGAATCTTAACTTTAAGAAATCAAGCTTGCCACCTACACTCTTTTCTAGTTGAAAAACATAAGATATAATTTCTTCACTTAAGAAACTCTCAAAGATACTATCCATGGAGATGCTTTAACTGCATCTACAGTTACATGTATACATCAAAATCAGCTAATGGAGTTTTTAAAACTTACCACTAACAAATAAAATAAAATAATTAAAGTAAACATTCATTACTAACCATATTCAAGGACATTGAATTTAGTAGTGAAAAATATGCTTTGGGAAAATTGACTATCATCGAAAGTACTACATACAAAGAGGCAAACCCACTAACATGTCATGTGATCCATAACTATATGTATCATTTGCTGCATATATTCAATAGAACTAATACTTTCATTAATATGTTTCAATTTTTGGGAACAAATATAGACAAATCAATAATCATTTACAAAAAAATAAACATTATCTACAATTAATGAAATTAGATGCATTTTTTGCAAACATGAAAACCATTTACAATTGCATGACTTGGTTTTTGGGTATATGGTATTTTTCTAACATAATGTATTATTTCAACATCACATGTATCTTTTAACTTTTGCAAGTTTCCTGATGAAACCCAACCCGAAAAGGACAAAATTACAAATTGATTGGTTTAAAAAAGCTAAATGTCACATTTGGTCAAATGTGTTTTAGTATTTTTTTTTTGCTTTGATACATTAATTTTTAAAAGTTCCATTTCAATCTTTTATGTTTTTGAAAGTTTCATTTTGGTATATTAAGTTTTAAAAGTTTCATTTTTGTCTTTTATGTTTTCGAAAGCTTCATTTTGGTTAATTTAAAAAGTTAGTGTTTCGTCAATGTTTTAAATTTTGAAGTAATTAGTAATCTTAGCCACAACTATTTTAAATTAATTATTTTACTTATATTTAGTGCACCATTAAATTTTAAAACATTGACAGAGCACTAACAATTTTAATGGAAAACGAAAGAAATGATAAAAATGAAACTTTAAAAAATATAAAGAACCAAAATGAAAATTTTAAAACTTAATATACCAAAATGAAACTTTTGAAAACCAAAATAAAAAATTTAAAACTTAATGTATCAAAATAAAAATAAAAAATACAATAGACCAAAAGTGACATCTAGTTTATTTAAAAATGAACACCAACTATGCAATTGTCCTTCACTTTACTCTAGAGCAAAACTTCATTTGTTTGACCAATCTAAAACTACTTACTTCTTCACACTACTTCTTCTACAACAAAGGTGACAATTCATGCAATAGAAATCAAAATTCATCATTATGTAAAGTCATCAACAACTCATATATTTAAGTATTTTAATAGCAGTTATGGAGCACATCTTGTTCAATTTCACTAACATAGAGCCACCAACTTCTTGCCTCTAGTTCTTCGACAGTAAAGGTGGTAAAGTTATCAAAATCTTTAGACAACATAATAATTATATTTAATGTCAATAGTCTTCGATAAACTATCCAAATTTGGAATAAAATTTTGTCTTACATTATCAACATCTTGTATGCTATCTTTAGACAACATAAAAATTTGAAGTATGTAGGTTACTTAAGCAAGGTCATGGCCTATTATTTATAATAACAATTAATGTTTAACATATCAATCTTTTATTAAAATTCATAGACATACATTATGTATAAAGGAACAATCAATTGTTACATGATTCAATCAACATTTATAATTAATATATTATTTTATTAATAACAACGGTGAACAATAAGAAACTTTTAGCTAGTAGTCCCCCTTAGAAAAAAAATGGGCTCATGTTATATAATGAGGTCAAACAGACAAGCAACATGAACATATAAAAATAATGTCTTTTTCTTACTAGAGTAATAAGTGAAAAGGGTATTTACTCACTCAAGTTTGCTACTTTAACCTTGAAATCAATCTTTAAAACATAAAAATTAATTTTTATCAATAACCCATTTTTAAAACCAAATGGTTAACACGAACACATGCTGCAAAAAATCAAAAGACAAAACTTCGCTTAACCATCAAAAGAAAATACCATTATCAACAAGATGAGTACCACAATGCTTTCTAGCAAGAAGGAAATGAATGAGTCTTATTCTTGGACGTTGGGATTTCAGAGCAATGTTAGGGTTAAGTGTTTGGAAACATAACCTTGACTTCTTATCATTCGACTCAATGACACCAAGGTTACAAGTTTGACAATGTATTATGTTTCTCTTTTATACATTTTTTTAACGTTTAAGAGAGGTTGAATTGATCATATTCTAATAATAACAAGTGCAAAAATTATAAAAGCAAGCCTAATCGCACTCTATTTGGTTCATCCATAAAATTAAAGACCTATATGAAGTTATTCGTTTCTCATAATTTGGTTAAGGTAGTCTCGAGTTCGGGTGGGCCAAGTAAATTTGATCACCCCAACTTTTTGTTTTCAACAAAATCAAACAAAATATTAATAAACATTTAAAACAAATACATTTATATCATTTTAATATTTTTAAGGAGTATATTTTTTGAAGATAATAAAGTTATATATAATGTTGGACCTAACTTACAACTTAGATCCGAAATGGAAAATGGACCGGGTATTTGGGCCGGCCCGTCCTGGGTTATCCAGTATCGTATCCAGTTGTAATAAAAGATACCTCTCTCAGTCTCTCTGAATCATTTGCGGTGGTTCCTTTCGTATCGTTCACTTCCGTTTCCCTCTCTCTCACTCACACACACCTCTCAAAAACCCAAAACCCTAACCCTCTCTTTCGCACACTTTCTAACGCTCGCAGCAGCCATGAATTGCTCCAGTTACTTCCTTTTCTCCTCCGATTCTGATTTTACACTACACGCTGTCTTTCATTCTGAATTTTTTTTGTTATAATGAAATTCGTTTGGTTTTGCTGATCTGACTCTACGTCGTTGTTTTTCTGTGTTTTTGCAGTCTCCGGCGAAGTTCCGGAAGAGCCCGTCGTGTCTCGGAACTCCGGTCTCCTCTTCGAGAAGCGTTTGATTGAGCGACAGATTTCGGTAACCCTTCTCTCTCTATTTGTTCATTTTTTTTATTCAATTTACTGAGAGAATAACAAAAAAAAGCGAGGAAATAGTAGAGGTCAAGTAGGGAAAAGTGTTTTAATTGAGAATTTGGAAAGGAGAAAGAAATGACACTTTTTAAGTTATTGAAGTCAAATTTTGAACTGGTTTTAGAAATCCTGACTGGAATTTCAGATTCCGTGTTGTTTTAGTTTTTAACCTGACTAACCTTTTAAAGCTTTTTTTTAATGATTTTTAAGGAAAAAATGTTTCCCCCTTTTGCTCGTGCCAGAAACCGGATTTTGTATTGGTCATTTGGTTAGGGGATTTTGTATTACGTGTCTGTTTTGGATATACAATGGATGTTGTGGCAGTACTTAATGTGTTTGAAGTGATTTTTATTATGTGTGTATATACCTATATTATTGATTATGACAGTTTGTGTTCTCGAATTTGCTATGTAGGATTATGGGAAGTGTCCAATTACTGGAGAACCACTTACTATGGACGACATTGTACCAATCAAGACAGGCAAGGTATGGTGGTAATGGAATCAGTTGTATGGTTTTAATATTGAGTGCGGAGTTTATATCAAGATTAAGTACCCCATGTTTGCTGTTGTTTTTTGCTTTTCAAGATTTCAGTTGCAATGTACTGATTGAATCAGGATCATTTATCGTGCAGATAGTGAAACCTAGATCTGTTCAGGCAGCTAGCATCCCTGGCATGCTTGGAATGTTCCAAAATGTATGGAATTTATGCTATGAAGTATTCTTTATGATTTTTGTTATATTTTGCTTAATATTTTCCACTGCATTTTAAAAAAAATTATTTATATGCTGTTCTACATTTTGGGATTGGGAGTTTAATGGTGGTTTATGTTATAGAATATAGAAAGTTTTCAAATAAATATTTAGACATGCTTAGATATGTATAGTCTTCTTTCTGTTGAAAAACCAATTATTTAGGCTTCCACATAGGATGATTTGGTTTGCCTAATTTGTAGGAATGGGATGGATTGATGCTATCTAATTTTGCATTGGAGCAACAATTGCACACAGCAAGACAAGAGCTGAGTCATGCTCTGTATCAGGTAAGAGCAACAAAGTTATTAATGTAAAAAATTGTTGTCTTTTATAGTTCTGCTTCTTCTTTACATTTCTCAGCCCTTGTGTTTGCAATCTCCAAAACTTTCAGGTTTCTTTGCTTTTTAGATTGCCAATTTTCTGATGCTTTTTTTCCCAATGGTCTTTTTTTTTTTTTTTTTAAAAAAAAAAAAACTTGTTATAAAATAGGTGTACTTACTTTTTAGATATAATTGCTGTTAAGTTATCTTATTATTAAATTTTGTTTGACTTGTTATGCTTTAATAATATTTTATTTTTTAACTTTTCAATACCCTGTATGATTTTTTATTTCAATATGATCCTTTGGGTGATAATGATCACAAAATGATATTAGTGTTGTTGCTATATGTTCCCCTGCAAGAGCTGCCATTGTTTATTTTTGTTTTAATCTGTAGCATGATGCTGCTTGCCGAGTTATTGCAAGACTAAAAAAGGAACGAGATGAAGCTAGGTCCTTACTTGCACAAGCAGAGAGGCAGTTCCCTGTTTCTGCACCAAATGTCGTAACAGCAAATGCCCCCGTCCTGAGCAATGGGAAAAGAGGTTTTCACGTTATCATTTAGTCAAGTTATCTTTTTCCTATATATTGCAATGTTGCAGATTACTTTTTATGCTGAGTTTAATATAACTTTCATAAAATATGCCCTATTAATGTTATAGATGAAAGTGTTCAAAAGCTTACATTTTGAACTTTCGTAAGGATATTTTACCCCAGTCGCTATTATTTTTTTTTTTTTTTTTTTGCTTCAAATAGTTTATTTGAATTATCTTTTTTTTCATTTAGCTGCTGAGGATGAGGATCTGGCTCCTGGTGCAAAGAAAATTCATCCTGGAATATCTTCTAGCATAATTTCTGAGCTAACTGATTGCAATGCTGCTCTTTCCCAGCAGAGAAAGAAGCGACAGGTACTCTTAGTGATATATATAATATAAATATATATTGATATTTTCAAGTGTTTCTTTAGTTGTCTTCATTTTGAGCTCAATTTTGCTTTAGAGCTTTTGACAAGTTGGAATTTATGGAACTTTTAGTATTCCTTTTTACTTACTGGTTTTGACTTACCTGCTAAAATTGTAATATATATGTATGTGTGTGTATCAGTGTATGCTATAAACTTTTGTGGCATATTTCAATTATTTCTTTGGTGTTTCTAATTGTAAATTTGAATGTTTTCACTTGTTTGTGTATATTCTTTGTCGGTTTGTTCAGATTTCTGCAACTTTGGCTCCTGTTGAAGCTCTAGAGGCATATACCCAGATATCTAGTCATCCCTTTCACAAAACAAACAAACAAGGCATTATATCTCTTGATATCCTTTATTCTAAGGTATGGCTTTTAAACTTTATATATAGTGGAAACATGCAAAAAAGGTTCTTTTTTCTTTTTTTTTTTTTTAATAAAAAAATACTAGAAAACTAATGGGTGCTAATCCAGGATCAACCCTTTCTCTGTTGACAGGACTTAATTGCAACTGGAGGTATTGATACAAATGCTGTTATTTTTGACCGCCCATCAGGACAGATATTGTCTACACTCAGTGGTCACTCTAAAAAGGTTTTATTTTAGTTGGAATGGCTATAGTTATCTTTTCTTCAACTTCTTCTGCTGATTATGAATGCTTTTGGTAGGTGACCAGTGTAAAGTTTGTAGCTCAGGGTGAATCATTCTTAACTGCTTCAGCAGATAAGGTAAAATTGCTATCCTTTACTATAGATTTAATTGCTTGGAAGTTAGAACCATTTTATTTGGGGTCCTTTTGGATAAACAACTTAAACTTATTGTGTAAGCACTTATGTAGAAATTGTTTTTAACTTTTTATAACCGAAGAGGAAATAGGGTTAAATTGTTTTTATCAAAGCTATAAGTTGTATCTATTAGCTATCTTGGATGGCTTGTTGACCTTGAAATAAGGTGAAAACAGCTTATGGACATATCATAAGCTATTTTCATAAGCTCTCCAAAACTTTCACACTAGTCGTTGTCATTTAGTACAAATAAGCTGTAAATAAGCTGTCCTCCAAATGGTGCCTTGATCACCTTTCTCCACCCAGGATCATTGTATATTTGTATAGCATGAAAGAGAAGTTCCATCCATGCATTGCTGCTTTCTTTGTTTTCCCCTGAGCTTGCTTTTTGCACAGTATTTCTAATACAAACTTGTGAAGTTGTGAGAATTGTGACCCGAATCCACTATTTTTCAGTCTCTTGCAATTTACTTTTGCATTTTGTTTTCATAATGGAAATTCTTTTGACTAATTACAATTAATCGACCAGCAGAAAATGATGAATATGACTTCTAAATGTGAATTCAAAAGCACCCAGAAAACTGAAAAAGACTTGGTTTGGCGCTAAGACTAATACTTGCAGGTGTAACTTTATCCAATTTGATTGAAAGGTTTACATTAGTGTTTCTGTTGGGTTTTCCAAGCATGTTTTTCTTGTCTCTGGTAATCAGCTAGTAGTCAGTAATGTGATTCTTTCAACTTAGTGATATCAAAGTACAAATGCTAGTTCTTAAACAAATAGTTAAGTGCAGTTTTCTCTAATCTGCAACTTTAATGTTTACATGTTAGCTATTTTTATTTTACATATTCCAGTGGTCAATGTTTTTACTTTATGTTGCAGACAGTTCGTCTATGGCAAGGGTCAGATGATGGTAACTATAATTGCAGGCACATCTTAAAGGATCATTCAGCTGAGGTAAACGAAACTAATGAAACTATCTTATATCTGTAATTAGTTATAATTTTGTGTATTAACATCACTCCTATCTAGGTTTTCTAATTTTGCTGCAAAAATGAGCTGGAAGAATTTTCTCTCCTATTTTTGAAGATCTAAATTTTTTCATAAGTGAAATTGAAGCATGCCTATGTTGTGCTTATTCATGAGTTTTAGGTTAACATATGGTAAAGTGATGAGGGCATAGTGTATTACTTGATTCTTCCAATGGCTCAACTATAATTATAAGGCTTCCGAATTGGCATTATTTGATGTATGTAAAAAATTTAATCTTAATTCCTCTTCAACATTGTACATGTTTTCCAATATTTGGGTAATAATTTTGCTGGCATGGTACTAAATTTTACCTGGGGGCAAATGCCGTGCTTCTTTGCTGTGTGATAGTAGTTTCAATATATTTGGTAGCAATGTTGTCAAACTCGAGGATCGGAAGAGGATCGGAAGGGGGGGTAAAAGATCGTAACTCGGATCGAAAGAGTTACGTGTATATGTAAAATTACATTTATACACATGCATATACATAAAAAATAACATAGACAAGAAAAACAACTTATAACTCATCATAAATCATAAAGATTAAGATCCAAAACATAACACAACTCAAAATAAGTTCACAAGTCATAACATAAACTCATAAAAGTCATAATAAGTTCATAATTACTTAATACAATCACACTAGTCGAGGAGATCATTCAAATTAAAATCAGGATAGTCATTTTCCATATGATCTTCATCCTCATTAATTGCATCTCTTCCATCTGCATCATCAACAATTGGAGGAACCTCCAAATCATCTATGGGTTCACCACCACCACTAGCATTTTCTCCTGCTTGAACTAAAATTTGTTCATCTACAGCATCCAAATCTGAATTTGCCTCATTGTCCTCCACAATCCATTCATCATCAGAAGAAAGATCATCAATGTTATAAACCTTCCCTTTTCTAACGTCCTTTTTCTTGTTCAATCTTGAATTAGCCATGACAAACACCACATCATTCATGGTCTTTTGGTGTAAACGATTCCTCTTCTTGGTGTGAATTTAAATAATTATAAAATCCATTAACAAATAATAGGTACTAAGTATAGGTAAATAATTATAAAATGAATTTCATAAATTCAAATTCTTACTCTCTCAAAAGGCACTCCAGTTACGCTCACAACCAGATGAACTATCAAACTCTACTCGAATAGCAAATCTTTGCAATTATGGATGTTCATCACCATAGGACTCCCACCATTGTACTGGAGTTTTTGTTTTAAGTGCACGTTGAGCTATTTGACTGCCAAAAAACTTAGATTTGCTTTTGAAATCCTCAATTTGAGCATCAATCATGGATATCTCATCAAGGTCTCCAACCAGCCTATCTAAACAGTCATACATTCCACGCTTCACTTCATAATCAGCTTTAAATTCAGGATTATAGTGCAACATGGAGTTAAGATAATAGCCTGCAGCATGCAAAGGCCGATGCAATTGCCTATCCCATCTTTCATCAATGATTTCCCAAAGGGAGTGTAGCTAAGAATGGTAAAAAAATAAATAAATTTTCAAAGTCTATAATAATATAAATTGAAAAATTGAACAAGTAGAAGATAATTAATTAATTACCTCTTAGTAACCCCATTGAATCCACCATGCGCAACACCTTAATTAGGGGAAAAATACCCCTCATGCAATTCAAGACATTATTCCAAAATGCCTTATCAGTGATCAAATTTTCCACAAGCACCCCATCCTTAGTCTTTACAAATTGACTAGATTGCCACTCCTTTGATGTGAACATCCTAATAAGTGATCCCTTATTCTCATGCAAACATCCCAAAGTCAGATAAGAAGTGACAAAACGTGTAGCGGCTGGTCTAATCAAATCAGTTCCCTTAGTAAATGTATGGAATAAGGAAATAAGACTAGTTCTTGAATAGATGTAAGTTGTAATTTTTTTACCACTTGCAATTGTCTCTTGGAGTGGAATTTTCTTCTCAAAATCTTCCAGCATTAAATCAATGCAGTGAGCTGCGCAAGGTGTCCAATATAACTTCTTTCTCTTCTGCATCAACAAATCTCCAGCAGCCTTGTAATTTGCTGCATTGTCAGTTACAATTTGGATGACATTCTCTTCTCCTACCTCCTCAACAATATCATCCATCATCTTGAAAATTCTATCAGCTGTCTTACATATATCAGAAGCATCAATAGACTTCAAAAATACAGTTCCTTTAGGACTATTTACCAAAAAGTTAAGAATAGTCCTCCTCCTATCGGTCCATCCGTCAGTCATTATAGTGCAACCCATTTTCTTCCAATATCTTCTATGTTCCTCCAAATCCTGATTGGTCTTTTCAATTTGCTGCTTCAAATATTTAATCCTCAACTCATGGTAGGATGGTGGCTTAAATCCTGGACCATGTTTTGCAACCAATTCAAACATCTTCTTGAACTCTTCACTCTTTGCTACATTAAAAGGTATAGCATTGTTGTAAAAAAATTTTGGCAATTTCTTCACATGCAACCTCCCTCAAGTTCTTCTTGAAAATGTTATTCATAGTAGACTGAGTGCTCATTCCCCTTTTCTTGAAAAGATTTGATGTAGTATCAATATCTTCTCTTTTTCTTTTTCTACCCTCATCTGATTCAGTCACACTTTCATATTCTTTGAATTGCGACTTTTTAATCAGATTTTGCTGCAACTGAGAAATAACATCCCACATTAATTTCTTCACGTCATCAGGAACAGCCCTACATGCTCCAACATCCTTTGAAGTTCCTGCTAAATGATGCTTCATTCGATAAATTCCTCTCGTAAATACCTTCTCACAATATTTGCACTTCAGTTTTCTAGCATTCCCATCAATTGAAACACAATGGTTCCATGCAATATCAGTCCTTGATCCAGTACCACTTCCACTACTCCTTGCACTTTCAGCACTGGGACCATCAGTAGTATGGTTGTTGCTGCCACTTGCCATTTTTTTTTTAACTTCAAAATACCAAACAGAGACTAAGAGGGGTGCACCATCAGTGTAAATATTGCTATAATATTGTTATACTTAAAAAAAGAGGACCACACTGATATTCAGAAATTGGGAAATAAATTAAAACAAATGAGACGCAACAGGGCACAGGCAGTATTATGCTTGTTATACTTAAATAAATTAAAACAAAAGAGGACCAGACCACACCATCAGTATGCTTGTTATACTTAAAATAAATTTTTAATCATAAATCAGTTGACAATTATACATATATGGTGAAAAAAAAAGAGGACCACACGCAGAGGGCGCACAATAAAAAAAAAAAGGACCAAAATAAAAAAAGAGGGCGCACCAGCGAGACGGAAGTCGCAAGAGGACACAGGCAGCAGCACGCAGGGAAGGACCACACGCAGAGCAGCCAACCAGCGACGGCCGACGAGATTAAGCGCGGCGGCGATGACAGCAACCGTAGACGAGAGCGGCAGCGAGGAGTGAGGCGCGGAAATGAGAAGTCGACCAGAGCGAGCAACCAGACCACCAGGCACCAGCGACGACGCGGAAGACCACCAGGCACCAGCGACGCAGAGCAAAGACCTTGGACGAAAGCTTCAAAGTGAGTTCCATTCCATAACTAAGTAATAACGCCGACCCAAACCCGACCCGACCCGACCCCCGCGCTTATTTTTTTCTTTTCCTTCTTCAGCTGGGATCGACTCAAATCGCTGATCCGTCCAAATCGCGAGCAAGAACGCGATCCTCCAACGATCCCTGGAGTGAACGATCTTCTCGTCGAGTTAACGTGTGGCCATGGCTGAAGATCGCAAGATCGTACGAGTATACGAGTATACTCGCGATCTTAACAACCTTGTTTGGTAGCATGTAAGATTATTTTATAGGATTGGATTTTTTATTTTTATTTACACGAAACAATAACTTTCCATGTTTGATAGTATGGCTTGAAATGAATTATCTTGTAGAATAATATTTTATATAATTTCTTTAAACCACAACTCCACCTTCAGAACCAAGTGAAGAAGTCCTCAAATAATTACCTTCCCTATATATGCTGCAATGTCTACCAATTTTTCACTCCCCCAAGTTCCCTAAAGGCCTGAACCTCAAACAAAATCCTTCCTGCTTAAAATCTCATGGAGAAAACATCTTATTTAGTTTTACTCTCTGTTGCACTGTAATTCACCATTGCTGCAAGTCTTTGCAATGCATTCTGCATACATTTTCTATTTCGTTAGGATTTGGAGATTTCACCTTAGACATCTTCCCTTATCAAGTTGGTTTGGACCACACATAAACAGGTCCTAGGAGAGTCATGGGATGTGAGTGTGAGTGTTCCCTCAATTTCAGTGGAAGCTATTTTCCATAATTTGTGCTCATCTATATAACTAATCACCAGTGAATATTCAATTTCAACTTATTTATTATTGGCAATGCTAAAAAAAGAAGCAAGCATAGTATACCAGCATTCTTGCTAATAAGTAAAATGTCTAATAGATTAATCATGTCTGTCCTGTATCTTGCAGATCTAATATTAAATCACTATCCCCATTGATTTGGTGTACAAGAATTTCACTTATACTCTTTAAGTAACAGCATCCTTGCTACCCTGGTAAAATGTTTTTGTACAGAGTTCCCATCCTCTTCAATTAATGGAGTTGGAAACTGAATTATCTTCAAATTCATCTCAGACAATTCCATCCAATTTTGTATTTTGTACCAGTAAAAGAAAAGTCTTCCTCAATTCTAAAATCGTAATTTCACTCGTTCATATGAACAACAGCTATACCATTGTGTTATATGTAGGAAATATCTTGTAATGTTGTTAATACGTATCTTAAAATGTCTTATTTCTTCCTCATTCTTTGCCTAGATTATGATTTGAACATGGTATCCAAGCCTCTATGACTGACCTAGTGGTCTAGTGTTCTATGCTTGCCATCCCCATTTTTCCAATACAGCATTGAATTTCAGCAGAAGGTATGTGATTCTGTGTGTTGACCATGCTTGAAGCCCAAAGTGTTCTCGCATAAGGGGGCATCAGGTGTCTTCACCTATTGGCTTAAGCTTTTGTGATAGTTGGTTCATGACATGGTATCAGAACATGGTGTATCCACTTTGAGAATAGTTGCTGCCCTATCTTGTGTTAAGCTTATGGAAATCAATTACCACCAAAACCATTATGCACTCTGTCTGTTTCAGCCTTTTTTTTTTTTCCCCACTGGTGGGCATTTTTTAGCTTGATTTTTCCATGGATTCACCAATTTAGCCTATCTTTTCACTGATTGGCTCTGTTCTAGCCTATCTTTTTGTAGGTTGACTCCATTTTGACCCTTCCATAGACTGACCCCCATGTCTAGTTCCAAATGTAGTTTGGCTCCCATTTCAAGTATATCAGATGCAGTTTGATCCATCTTCATTCCCCAACTCCAAACTTGGTTTGGCCTTTGTCTCTGAACCTGGATGGAGTTTAGCCCGTCTGTGTCCTAGATTCTGTGTGGACATTTTTTGGATTTATAGGATTATCAGGAGTCTAGTACTAGTACAAATAGAGGCTAATGTTTTATCCTCTGTATAATATCCATCACATCATATGGTATCATATGCTGAAGAAAATTAGTTAGAATCTCTATTCTCCCTGTTCCTCCTTCCCTACCTAAATCCTGATAATTTCAATATTGTAAAGATCCTAACAACCATTCAACTGCTAGAAACTCTTGACTGCTAGGTTTTGATTTGCTTTAGCTTTACATCATCATCAGATTTTGGTGTACCTATTACTTTTAAATGCTCATAAGGTCAAATACTTGTCTGTATAACTGTAGTTGCTTCTTTTCAGTTGAGTACCTCTTGTAATCTGAGGTTCTTCAGTTTGAAATATAATATCAACACTGCATTGTAAATTTTGTTATGTATAAAACCATGAAATTGCATGCCTTAAGATTGCTCTTCTTAAATACGAGGCTTCTACTAATACACGACTTTCCTGAACCTGTCAATTATACTTCTCTTGTTTATGCACTCCTTCTGATGCAAGAATGATTTGCATTTCCAATTTTTCAGGTGCAAGATGTGACTGTCCATGCAACCAATAATTACTTTGTGACGGCTTCACTTGACGGCTCTTGGTGCTTTTATGAACTTTCTTCGGGGACATGTTTGACTCAGGTATGATCTCTTGTTTTGCCTGTAATACTAGCAATAAAAGGGAAAGAACTATGCATGCACATGAACCTTTTTTTAGTGGGGTACTTTTCTTTTGCCAGAATGTGAAAATTAAGTGTTTACAACACTGGTAAAGTTCTATATGAAATGGTTTAGTAGAGGTGTCTGAAGAATGTGGAGATTTTTTTTTTTTTTAATTTCTTTTAACTTTATCTTATTTAAGTAATAAATTTAAACCTTTTCTTCAGTCTTCCCTACATAAGTTCTGAATCTGACAATTAATGATGAGTTGTGTAGGTTTACGACACTTCAGGTTCTTTGGAAGGGTACACATCTGCGGCTTTTCATCCAGATGGTCTCATTCTTGGAACCGGCACCACAGAATCCCTTGTCAAGATTTGGGACGTAAAAAGTCAGGTAAACATTTTTTCTTATACTTGTTTAAAGTTCAATTTTTAATTCAATGTTATTCTCTATGTTCTTACCTTCCTCCATTGGTTGTAGGCAAATGTTGCTAGGTTTGACGGACATGCTGGGCCAGTAACTGCCATATCTTTCTCTGAGAATGGATACTTCCTTGCGGTATGTGAAAAAATGTAATTAGTAAAGTATGGGGATTGTTTATACAGTATTCTTAATTGTACTTTTAAATGTGACAGACTGCTGCTCATGATGGTGTTAAGCTTTGGGATCTACGTAAATTGAAGAACTTCAGGAATTTTGCTCCATATGATTCAGAAACACCAACGAGCTCTGGTATTCATTTTCACTTGTTGATGGCGATATAACCTATTTATATATACTGGTTAAGAAGTTGTACAAATTTAAAAAGGCCTTCATCTTAGTTCTGTGTGTCTTGCAGTGGAGTTCGACCACAGTGGGTCCTACCTAGCAGTTGCTGGTTCTGATATAAGGTGAAGAAAACTGTTTAGTGTGAGATTTGGTGACTGTTTTAGAATGTTACAGAAAAAATCTTCTCAAGCTTGTTAGTTTGTCATCCCTTTCATTAGTTTTTTTTTTTTTTTACCTAAAATTGATTTCCAGTGCCTGTTAATTTATGCAGGATTTACCAAGTTGCAAATGTGAAATCTGAATGGAACTGTATCAAAACCTTCCCTGATTTATCCGGAACAGGTTTTATACCTTTTTCCCATTGTTCATTATTCCTTGAGGGTTTGATGATTTCATGTTTGTTCAGTTACTAATACACAACTCGAACTTTATCTTCTCAGGGAAGAACACGTGTGTAAAATTTGGTCCAGATTCTAAATACATAGCAGTGGGATCAATGGACCGGAATCTTCGGATATTCGGCTTGCCTGGTGAAGACGCTCCTACTGAGTCATAAAATGCCTCAGTTGTACAAGCCAAAGTCTTGCTCTGGAGTAAACAGTTGCTACCTGCTATTGGTGCTTGGTCTAAATATTATGATGAGATTGGAAAAGTTAATGAAGGTAGTGGTTTCTTTGATTCAGCCTTTTGCTGTCACATAGCATGTTGTGTATGTGGGATGGAGCAAATGTACTTTCAGGCTTTGTGCAGCAACATTACCATGCCTTGATCATGGCTGCTAACCTTAGTGATAGGAAGCTGCAATATTTGCCTTAGTCATCAAAACCTCAAAGCTGATGTTGCCCGTAGATAATTTTGTAACGTCAATTGTTTAATTAGTGAGATAACTGATTTGTCGGCCAATACTTACTATCGGAAATTTATATGGTTGTAGCTATTCTTATTCGGGGTGTTTTGTTGACATTAAAATAAATGGGTAATAGACATCAACTTCTAGTAGACAGCTTATGATGAAAAATCATTCCTTTTGCTTCTAGATATCACGTTAATAGATACAAAACAAGCGATAACGAATGGGAAGTGATGGCATTGTTTACCTTGTCCAACGTAAAAATTTATTCAAGTTACGATCTGCCATTTCTTATTAATAAATGCACTGGTAGTTTTATTTATTTAAATGGTTATTTGACTTTCGAGCAAAGAGAATTGTACAATAGCTAAGGTGTGGAATTATTGCGTAGAAAATTGACGCATAAACAATGTTCTTGCATTAATTCCTGCTGAGCGTTCAAAGTGTATTTGCAGGAGAGCTATAGAACAATTACAAGATGGTTAATAGTATCAAAAAAAACATTTGATGGTTAGTGAGTAGAAATATCTTTAGATTGCTTAAATTTTGAATTTATTGTTTACGCATTATAAAAATTTGTCGAGTTAAAAAACTTAAGTTATTGCTATAGATAAATAATTTTTATAAAATCAAACGAGGCCATAAACTTTTTTATCAACAATCTTGCAATTGCAATTTTTTTCTCCGTACTTGTCATAATTTTGTGAACTGAGATCGGTAAAACTTCTCATTAAAAGCCCTTTAAAATATATTATCAAATTAGATTTCGTATCCATGTAATGAGAAGTATGGTTTCTTAAAAGTATATAATATTTTACTCTTATGTTCTCATTCACACTATCAATAATAATACTGAACATATTGTTATTTATATTTGGGGGGAGAAGTTTTTATTTTTTATTTTTGAGAATCATGATTCTTGCTAATCATGAATCTAAGGAATCATGTTTTATGCAAATAAATAAAATTTATTTGATTATCTTTATCAATAATTTTAATTATTTATCAAATTATATAATTTAATAAACAATATAATATTTTTATTGTGGTACAAGAAAAATGAAACTTGGGAAACTAAGATTCTCACATCTTCCCATGAAAAAATAAAATTTGTGGAAAACTGATTGTAAAAAGTACATTAATTATAGAAGAATAACTGAGTGTATAAGTGCAGGTAGAAGGTCTTCGAGGGTGT
Organism: Glycine tomentella; assembly: GCA_007407185.1. Taxonomy (NCBI): domain Eukaryota; kingdom Viridiplantae; phylum Streptophyta; class Magnoliopsida; order Fabales; family Fabaceae; genus Glycine; species Glycine tomentella. The sequence goes on from PYAF01005494.1 coordinate 149,804, forward strand.
CTTGGATGTGTGTTCACCGTGGGTGAACAGTAATATATATGGAGTGAATATTGAGCTAGTAAAGGTTTAGAGAGAACCTCCATTTATAGCGTGGAGTATGGGCCTTGGGCCTTTGTTAATTTATATGTTGATAAAATAACAAATAATAACATACAATTATATAATTTGAATAAGAGATAATGTGTAATGTGTAGATATGCTATTACTTGTAGATAAGTAACACCTTGTAGATAATTGGAGATAAGGTGGTTGCACCCATTTGAATAATCAAGCGTAACAAATATGTTGTTGACCAAAGGAGACTCGACTATTGAGGGTTGACGTCTGCGCTCTTGGGTTCTCCGAGGGTGCCTCGGATGTGTGTTCACCGTGGGTGAACAATAATATATATGGAGTGAATATTGAGTTAGTAAAGGTTTAGAGAGAACATGTATTTATAGCATGGAGTATGGGCCTTGGGCCTTTGTTTGTAAATTAATCTGTTGATAAGATAACAAATAATAGCAGACAGTTATATAATTTGAATAAGAGATAATGTGTACCTTGTAGATATGCTATTACTTGTAGATAAGTAACAACTTGTAGATAATTGGAGGTATATTAGGAGATAAGGTGGTTGGACCCCTTTGAATAATCAAGCGTAACAGATATGCTGTTGACCAGAGGAGACCCGACTATTGAGGGTTGACGTCTGCGCTCCTGTAGCAAGGCTGACACGGAGGGCGAACAAGCACACTATCACTGTAGCAGGGTTGACACAAAGAGCGGAAATGTACACTTTTACTGTGGCAGGGTCGATACAAAGAGTGGAAATGTACTCTATTATTGTAGCAGGGTCGACGTGGAGGGCAAACACGTGTATAGTGACCCCATAGTAATGACCACGTGTAATTTCACAATTTTCTACTATACATAAGCCCCCCAGCCTCTGAGCCAGCCTGCAGGCAAAAGAGGATGAATGAACGTTGATGAAGAATGTCTAGTGTCAAGGTTAGTGTTCTTGACAAGTAAGAGAAGTGGTGAGCTCAAGGAACCCCTGAGGGTGGACAAATGATGTCTGATGTCAATGTTGATCACTTTGTGAAATATAACTGTGGAACTATGTCAAACCCCCTAACCTGGACGTGTGTTGTCCGGGTTGTTATTTTTGAAATGTCGAGGGAGGACATATTGGTTTTGTAGACGAGGTCAGACATGTCAGGCGAGTGAAGCGTTGAGTTGGGCACTTCTGCCAATATCTGACCATTGGAGTGAGCATTGAAAGCAAGCGTTATGCTTTGTTATTTCCCTAGGTGCATGAAGCACACGCGCCGTACTTGTGCATACGTGTCACTCAGGGAGTGGACACGTACTGGAGTTATGCCGTAGTGGGTGAGTGGAGATTGAACGTGGCATGAATTGCGAGAGAGGTGTTTCACATCCCACCCATAACTGACAAGTTACGCCCCTGTTTAAATGGAAGGGACGTTTGACACCTTCCCTCACCGCCACACCTGCCTTCTTGTTTTTCTGATTCCTGAACAGTCTTTTTCTTGCTCTGGCTTCCCTTTAAGGTACCACTTTTTTCTTGAAAAAATGTTTGAATCCCCTATCTTCGATTTTGCTCTGGGTTTGGGAGTTAGTGACTCGGGGGGCTCGATTGAGCAGCCCTTTATGCATGAGGTGATTTCTGTGGGGGATTCCTCTAGAGAGGAAACTCACCGTGAGATCTCTGACGATGAGTCTTCTTCTTCAGGGAGGAGAACTGACTCTCGTCGAGCTGGTGAAGGCACTTCTCGCCCTCATCAGCAGGCAAGGGCTTCCGTCGCCCCTAGGGCCGGTGAGCCTCAACCACTTGCCATCCTTCCCCCTCCGTCTGCAACTGGATGGGCAAGGCAAAGTAGTGCTGAAAGTGCGAGGGCCTCGCCTCGTGTACATCGCAATCGTAGCACTGGGTCGTTATCCTCTGCCCTCGTTGTGTCTGGTTACGAATGGGTTAGGGAGGATGTTTTCAAGTACCAGTCATCTCTCACCTCTCCGGCGCATGTGAATGCTATGTGCCGTCAACTGCAGTTGACAACACCTGGGGACTCCCGCAAGGTCATTGTCGAGCCTTGTGGAAGTGCTGACTTCCCTTGTTTAAGGGCGGCGCCAGACGCACTACCCTTTTTCTTCATGTACCGATGCCTCTTCGAGGTGTTGAGTCATCTCCTTCCTTTCTCCCATTTCCAGTGTGCTTTACTGGACTTTCCTAACGTGGCACCCTCCCAACTTCACCCTAATAGTTGGGCATTGAGATTCTTTGTTCATTTTTGAACATTCAGCTGAGTGTTCAAGTCTTTTTATTTTTCTTTCAAACAAAACTGTCTGGGAAGGTTGCTTGGGTCTCTTTGCACAGTGTTTCCAAGAAGCTGTTCGAGGTTGACACCAATGTCTTCCACCGCTTCATGGACCGTTTCTTCAAGGTCCGTGAGAGTGATGTTGTGGTAGACAAACTACCGTTGATGCGTAACCAAGATGAGGAGCCTCGCTTCCTATTATTTTGGCAAGCTGACCCCACTAGGTTCAAGTCGTTTGATGAGAACTTGCTGACCCTAGTGGAGAGGTCGGACAAAGCAACCCTGGAGCTATTGCCAGCCTCCTTGGACGCGTGTTCCATCCAGTCAATGCCTCTATAGAGGACCCTTATGCTGTATTAGACGATACTCTTTTTTGCCTTATTCATCCTTTGTCTTCTTTCTCTGCTTGTATGTGTATTTTTTGACATGGTTTGACACTTGTGATTATGTGCTTTTGCAGGTATAATGGGGAATTTCTCTTGGAAGTTGTTGGTGAAGACTGTGTGTGCTGATAGTGGTGCTGTGCCACTGCCCCTGTCTATCCCTCGACCGGAGAAGAGGGTTGACCAACTATCAGGGTCGACCCTGTTGATGTCATTGCTGCTTTCCCCAGTTCATCCCCCACTGTTTTGGCTAAGAGGAAAAAGGATGATGATGCTGGGTCGTCTGGTCGCCAGATGTCTCGAGCCCCCCGCAACTTGCATGCAATGATGGAGGTTGTCGAGCTTCTTCCTCCATGCTGTAACACCCTTCCAATTACTATATTATGCCTAGGTCACAATATGAAATCAGAAGTGGTTAACTATTTCTTACGTAAAATATTTAACCAAAACCTGACTAAGAAAAATTGTGTTATAAAAATTAGGCTTATATAGAGCATGTAGAGACTTTTTGGTCTCTTTAATAAATTATAAACTTAGTAATAACTTGTAAATAATATTTCATACAATAATATTAATGTCCACATACTACAAAGCATATAGGAAAATACTACAAGTCTGCAACATTAAAAGAAATCTTTCAACTTGTCCCCACTTTGTAGCTGCTCCTTTCGATTTACCTGTCTGGAATGACACGAGAACACACTAAAACAGTGAGAATTCCAAAGAATTTCCAGTAGGTGCAAAGTGACTTATCATACAGTGTCATCGTCATCATTCCAGCTACTTCGGTTTATTAAGAAAAACATGTGATCAAATTATAGTTGATTTTAATTTCATATACATATAACCCGAAGTAGTTTCATTTTAATTAATTGAAAATCCTTTACATATGTTCACCCTAACATAAAATTCATCATATGCAATCATGAACCTTCACACATTCATGCATGATTTCTTTTTCTCTTTAATTTAATGTATCTTAAATCCCTAAACTAGATAATGAGCTTATTACTAGACTTAGGTTCCTCCCGCGGGGTCGTGCTCAGCTCAACTATATCACCCTTTCGGGTCCCATAGGGTCGTGCTCAACTTAACTGTATCACCCTTGGGTCAATATGTCTTTCCCGCAGGGTCGTGCTCGGCTTAACTGTATCACCCGTTGGGCACCATTAGGGTCGTGCTCAGCTTAACTATATCACCCTTCAGGTCTTATCTTTTTTTATCTTTCTTAATGCACATGACATGCACAATGACATGCAAAGCTACATAACTCATGTCATGCAATTATGCCACAAAACATCAATATTTCATCATCATACAAAACACTTTTCAAGAACATCATAACAACAATATTTCTTACCACATTTGATTCGGTTCTTCCAATAATCTGTGCTAATCTACAAGTCATTAAATTCCCATATTTTAGTATGTTAAACTAGACTTCCCAAGATTTCTAACAAGGTATAACATTCTTCAATTGAACTCTAGCTATAGCATCTTAATAACAACACTCCAATGCTGCCAACGAGTTCAAAATTCTACATTGGCATCTCTTATTGTTTTTGTTACTGCAAGTAGTACACAATCTAGATTTAACTGATTTTTTTTTTATATTTTATAGTTAAAATCTAGATCTTTAATTCCATATATCATACACCTTATTTTAGTAAGAAATATGAGAGAAATAATTTTTTAAAATGGGTGGCAGTGGTTGTTTTGAGTATGCACAGTTTTGGACATCTTGGGTTTAAATAAATTCTGGGCATGATTCACTGCTAATTTTGTCGAGAGGTCGTACTCCGTCAAATTAATACAGTTTAAATGTAGTACTAGGAAGTGACTCCTAGGTCGTCTCTCAAGGATCAATTGTCAATGTTTAAGGGATTAAACGTGCAAAAGGGGGTTTCTTTGTTGAGCAGAATGCGAGAATATAAAAATAGAACAGAATTACTAATTAAACGCAGTGATTAAAACGAATCAGACCTTAGAACAGATTGCGCCTCTAATATCCTCGGTTCACGAAAGATAATCTGTCCTACTTAATCCTTATCAGTCCAGATTAATCAACTAAGCGAAAATTAACCTAAAACGTCATTACACGAATTAAGCAAACGTGAACCTCGTTAGGGCAAGCTCTCAGGATTAAGCAACCTGAGATTACTGAATCAATCAACTCAGAATCATTAAGCATGATCCTAATTCGAAAAATACAGACAGAAACCCAAACAAGGAAGAACCAAGCAGAGAACGAATTAGAAGAACAGGAACCTCCATTAAAGGGTTGCAATCTGTCCTAGGGTCCAACCCTAGGATTTAGCCTTCCATTAATTCGAAAATAGCAACAGAAACATAAATTGAAGCAAAACTGAACATTAAACGAAAATCTAAATGCTGAAAACGAAATAACCAGAAACGAAACGAAACGAAACGAAACGAAACAGAATAGGCACTGAACAGAAAACGAAATTAGCAATTGTATTCTGAAATAGAAAATCACCAACGAAAGTGAAAACCTAAACAGAGTCACAGTAGAAAACGAAACTAGAAACAGAGAAGAAGCAGAAAACGAAAAAATTCTAAAAACCCTAAAACGAAAATAGTGTTGTGTGTCTCCTCTGCATGGACACAGTTTCCCAAAATATTAGTGACTATCTCACCAACGAAAAATTGGGCCTTTCCTAACAATTTTAGCCCAAAGATTCACTAAAATAAAATAAAACAAAAATAAAATGCTGATGTGGAACTCCAATCTTCAAGTCCAAGAATTAATTCCAAGCCCATTTAATTATTAAAACTGCCCTGAAAATAAAAATTGGAATAATTAAACTTAGAAAGTCCAAATTCGCTAAAATCTAAATTATCGGTCCAATTAAATCCTAAATGAGAAACAATGTGGAATATAAACGATTAAACACAAATCAAGGATTAAAATGAGTACATAAAGATGAGAAAATAAAGGTAAAAAGTGACTCATCAAATCCCCCCACACTTAGCCTTTTGCACTCCTGGGCAAAATCCAAAAGTAAAGCAAGGAATAATTCTAAAGACGTTAAAGAAAGTGACACACCAGAAAATAAACAGTTCTGCATAATCCTAAATGAAAACTGGGAAAAGAGAAAGGAATTGACAACTTCCAACACACAAAGAGTCAGAGAAACTACACACTTATGGAATTTATCCAAGCATTCAAAACTTAGCAAAACAATTAATCCGCTCAAGAGGTGAATTAAAAGCAACAGAACCTCACCAGATGCACTGTATCGCACTGTATGTATCTCTCAAGTGTTTAGGCAACTGTATACTCTCAAAGCACTCTTAAAAACAAGCAACAGATAGACTTGGCATGTCTCTAAAATCAACACCCAATAAACATGCATGTAAAGATCAAAAGGTCTTTTCAGGGTTGTAATGTGGTCAAGGACAAGGTAGAGGATAAAATATGGGATAAGTAGCTGCAAACCAGAGGAACTAGAGGAGCAATGAGGAATAAGCAAGAAGTAAGCACAAGAGCAAACCCAAAAGTCTCTAATAAACCTCTAACACCATTCCTTTTTCCTTTGCTTCAAACACAACAACTTTTCTTCAAATACTTATTTTCAAACAAACCAGAACCACTTTTTCTTTTTTTTTTTTTCATTTTCTTTTTCTATTTTTTTTATTTTTTTTATATATATATATTTTTTTTGGACTGAAACGAATAAGGTACTGAGATAACACGATGCATATAAACATGAAGAATAAGCTGAACATCAGAGTAAACCAACAGGCCAGAGGCATCATCCAAAAGAATGCACATGCACCCCCGCACTTATTCCCAAAACAATTCCAAAGCTCCAAAAATTCCCTAAGGTTAAGGTAATAATTGTTTTTCACTTAAGGCTTGTA
>PYAF01005495.1:2543-36606 GCA_007407185.1 Glycine tomentella
TTCAATTTGTAACTTGAAACAAGTTTTTCATTTTCTTCTTTCAAGTTGCAAATCTCATTTTGCAATTCTGTTATTTTTGCAATATGCCATCTAAGATTTCCTCTGAGCTTGTTATTGGATTTTGCAAGCTTTTGGGCTTCCTCATGCATTTCTTGAAAAGCACAAATAGCTTGATCAAGTTCAGAATTTACCTCTTCTCCATCACTTAGCAAATCATCATCATCTTCATTGATGGTGGAGGTGAGACACATATTATCTTCTTTATGTTCAGTAGAAGATTCTGAAGTGATTGATTCATTATCTTCCCATGCTATGTAAGCTCTTTTGGCTATCCCCTCCTTTTTCATCTTGCTCTCTCCTTGTTGTTTCTTCAAGTAGATTGAACACTCAGATTTGATATGGCCTGGCTTGCCACATTCAAAGCATGTAAAATTGTTGTCAATCTTCTTGTTGATGTTGTTGTTGCTGTTGCGGTTCTTGTTGGCTTTATTGAACTTTTTGTTCTTGTTTTTCTTCAGAAACTTGCTGAATTTTCTGACAACTAAGTTCACATTGTTTCATCATCCTCAGCACTAGTTTCTTCTTCTTTTTCAGCTTTCAAGGTTGCATCTTTCAAGGCAATGCTTCTGTTTTTCTTTTCTGCATCTTCACTACAAGTTGGTTGAGACATTTCAAGTTCATATTCAAGAAGCTTACAAACAATGCAGCCATAGAGATCTTTGATAGATCCTTAGATTCCTTGATTGTTGTCACCTTTGGTTGCCAAAGTCTTGTCAAACACTTCAATATCTTAATGTTCAATTCTTCTGTGTCAAAGACCTTTCCAAGACCCAAAAGATGATTTACAATATGAGTAAATCTGGTCTGCAACTGAGAAATGCTTTTATTGGTGTTCATCTTGAACATTTCGTACTCATGGATCAAAGCATGCTTCCTTGATCTTCTAACTTCCTCAGTTCCTTCATGAGTTATTTCCAGCATCTCCCACATTTCTTTAGCACTGTTACATCTCACAGTCCTAAAAAATTCATCAGAGGAAAGTGTAGAGGTGATCATATTTTTGGCTTTAAAATCATACTGTGCAACCCTTTGTTCAGCTTCAGTCATCTCATCCCATTCTTTGGGAATCAATTCATTTGCAACAGTTTTCTTTGGAATAAAAGGACCCTTCACTATTGCATTCCATGCTCCAGGGTCATTTGATTGAATAAAGATTTTCATTCTATTTTTCCAAAAACTGAAGTGTTCCCCTTCAAACATAGGAGGTCTGTTCAAAGAAGCACCCTCCTTAAAGGTTATTTGTGAAGTATTCATTTATCTTTTTGAAAAGAAAAAAATGATCTTGAGTAACTTTCAAGAACCAGCTCTTGATGCCAATTGAAAATAAAAGAATACTTCAATACAACCAAGAGGGGGGGTGAATTTGTTGAACCTTGGTATTTAAAAATTTAATATCAGAGTTTCCACAGGATCTTTATCATTAAAAACTTTTGAAATCAAGAATCTTTATATTCAATCAAATTCCTCTGTCAAGAAAATCAATGGACAAATGAAAAACTTTCTATCCAGAGAATATGATTCACAAATCAAAGCAATATTGAGATGATGAGAAGAGAATAAAGATAAGCCACCATTTATACTGGTTCACTTCAAAAACTATGAAGCTACATCCAGTTTCTTCCACTCAACTCTAGAATGGAGTTCCACTACTGCAAATATCTGTTTTTACAAGTTATTATAAAGCCTCTCTTTATCAACCCTAGATAAAGTTCAGAAATCTAAAACACTATTAGATTCTTAGAGACAACCCACTGAGAACACTACTCAGCAAACCCCAAGAGAAACTCTATCTCTAGATAACAAGCAAGAAACACATTTACAATAGACAATTCACTACAGAAATTAAAAATAGTTTTACAACTTCAAAGATTAAGGAAAGAAGTCACCTGATGATCCAATGAACAATATGCATATGAATGATTCACCAGGCTGAAGAAAGAATAACAGACTTAGAACATCCCTTTCCTCAAGATTTGAAAACAAATCTTGCTTCACTCAATCAATCAATAACCCATATGAATTTTGGTGAAGGCAAGAACTTTGTGAACCCGGAAAAATCACTAATAGACTGTTAAGAACGCTTATGAATGCTCAGAATTCGAATCTCTCAAGTTAGTAACTCAGCAGAGCAAAGGGTTCTATTTATAACAGAATTCTAACTGAAAATAATCGATTATATACGCTCCTGTAATCAATTATTTTGCATATGTAATCGATTAATCCAAGAATGTAATCGATTAAAGTGTTTAAGATACGTTATGGGTTTGAGTTATGAACATAATAATCGATTATTCCGTCACGTAATCGATTAAACTAGGAAGCTCTACATTTTCTAATGCACTAAATAATCGATTACGGCTCCTAGTAATCGATTAAGTCAGCGAGCTTCACAAAGAAGTTTGTACTAAATAATCGATTACTGTTCCTGGTAATCGATTAAACCCGCCAAGCTTGTTTTATACAAACATAGTATATAATCGATTATGACCTTTTGTAATCGATTAAGGCAGAGAGCTCTATAGTTCAGTTTTAGCCTAGGTAATCAATTAATTCGATATGTAATCGATTACATTGTTCTTAGAAGGTTTTCCAGAAGGCACGAAGAATAAAATAATCGATTCCTACCTATCTGTAATCGATTAAATCAGCATAACCTTATTTTTCCAAAAACTTGGTTTTAATCTTGCCTTAATTATCAATTGCTTTTATATTAACACTCAATCTAACAATCCTAAATGAATGATATGAATGATATGCACACTGGATCATCAGAAATAGCTTCTTCCCTTTACACAAATCACAAATTGATTTCCAAATCTGCAAGGCATGTTGAAAGCACAAAACATCTGAGTTTGAGCTTGATTCTTTGTTCATCTTCAAGTGACCCCTTTTGAATCAACAGATAGTTCCTTAAATGTTGTATTAGATTAGAGTATATCTGCTTCCATCTAAAACTTCAAACACAAATTCAAGATTTTTATGGTCTAGTATCGCATAAGACATAAATTTTAATTCTTATTTTTATTTGCATCTAATAAAAATAATTAAGTGTCCTAATTTATCATAAGACACAAGTGTCTTTTGACTTAACAATCTCCCCCCCTTTTTGATGATACCAAACAAATACCAATTTAAAAGTTGAAGGCTGACTTAAAAGATATAACTGGTAAGAACAAGTCAGTCTTATCTAGTGTAGAAGAAAATATATTAGAATATAACACAATGCTTCACAAGACTCTGAGATAAAGTTTGATCAAACTCTGAAAAACCTCTCGTTTTATTCATATAAGATTTTCACATCAAGGAGATGGGTTTTTTTGGGTACATATAATAAAAGAATGAATTAAGCTTTACTTCAATTTCCAGTTCAAGATCTTCAACAATTGGATCCATGTGATGAGTGAAGAAGAATTTGGAGAAGGACAGATGCACAATGAAGGGATGGTGGTGGTCAGACTCAGCATAAAACACCTTTCTCCATGAACATACCATGTTGAAAGGAATTTCCCTTTTAAAGCAACTGTGATTAAGAGTCTGATAGCATTGTCCTATATCATGATGAACTTTGTTTGTATAAGGCTTCTCATCAGGTTCCAGACCTGGGATATAAGCCTTCATTTCCACATTGCATACCAATCCAAATTTGTGTGCTCATTTTGCTTCATGATAGCTTTAAGTTCATGCTCAAAGTGGTGTCCAGGATGAACTTTGATGTATCTGGTTGGTGGAGCATCTTCATCATCTTCAATCAAAAACTCTTTCCCTTTGTAGCAATTAGCCTTTTGGTACAACACAGGGTTATCTACTACTATTCTAAACTGAGTATTTGGAGTAACAATGCAAGAGAATTGTGACCCGAGAATAAAGGGTATATGAGTGTTGAACCTCTCCAAACGTCTTTAAGAAGTCTTCTTGTTCTTATCTCCTCTCTATATGCAAACAACTTCCTTCTAAGTTTAGGTCCATAGTCTAACTTCTCCCACTCTTGAAAGTTTGAACTCCCCTCAGGTGACTCCAAGGAAATTTTATAAACCTGGAAAGTCTCTCCAAACTTTGTGTGACCTAGGGTAGAACAATATTGAGGCAACAGGTGAGACCCAAAAATTGGTGAAGGTCAAGAGGAGAATAAAAAGGCATTACATAAGGTTCTACTTCTCTATTTCTCCAGAAAGTGGCACTAGGAGGATAGACTTTGCGTGATGATGGTTATGCTAAAAGATTATACTATTTGGATTGGGTGGAACTGTCTATCTGATAGGAAACTCTTTCAAAACTAGTTCCAAGTTCATGTTCCACCTAAGAGCATCTACTTCTTCATCCGGATGGAATTCCCATGTATAGTTGAAGGGATCTATCCCTAGGAGGCCCTGCTTCCACAATCTAGTAAACTAATCTTATCAAGTTCCACTTGCTGCATTTTAGGGTGTAAGATATGGTATCCAACCTCGCCTTTCTTTCCACACTCTGTTACAAGTCTATCACTCACAAATCATGTTTCCTTTGAACCCAGGATGGAGTTTTACATTGACATTTGGATCAATGGGCACAACAGGTGGAGGCACAATAGATGGTTTTATAGGAATAAGCCAATCTAGTATCTGGTTTCGTCAGATCTCTATCCAGTCTTGAGTAGAGTTGAGATAGCCCAAAAGGCTTAGACAAAATGTCAACATGCTTTTTTGCCTCTAGATGTATAGTCATAACTTCAATAGATAGAGAATCTTTCACTCTATATTCTTCCTCCATTCTTCTAAGTTTGTCCTTATCTGTTGTATCAGATAGAGCTAGGCATGGCAACGGGGCGGGGCGGGGGCGAGTATTGCATTCCCCATCCCCGTCCCCGCCCCCAAACCCGCTCCCCGCCCCCGCCCCCGTTCCCCGCCGGGTTTTAAAACTCATCCCCATCCCCGTCCCCGCTTGGGGTCGGGTTTTCCCCGCCCCGCCCCGCCCCCGCTATTTGATTAAAATTTAAAAAAAAAATAATATAACTTTTTTTATTGAAAAATCGGATAAAAAAGTTAATTATGTAACAAAAAAATAATAATAACAAACCCATATTTAAAATATGGGATCATAATTTTAAAATTACAAAACAAAATCAATCAATTCAATTAAAAAAATTAGAAAATAATATATATTTTTTATTTTTTTAATATTATTTATTACGGGGCGGGGGCGGGGCGGGTATCAGTAACCCCATACCCGCCCCCGCCCCCGCTTTTGGCTACCGGGAAAAACCCGAACCCGAACCCGAAAAATTCGGTTTTTCCCCATTAAAATCGGGACGGATTCAAGCGGGTACCCACGGGTTCGGGTCCCGCTGCCATGCCTAGATAGAGCAATAGCAACAATTTGCTCATCAGCGTTAGACACCGGCACTACTACAAACAACATGTTTGACGTCGATTATTTAACTCATTCAACGTTGGTTCTAAAATACTCTTTGTAGTGAGTGTCGTGGAAAGTAAAGAATTTCCACGACGGTTCTCAAACTGTCTTCGTAACAAAGGATTCTAAGACAGTTCCTCTAGTGAACCGTCTTAGAATATATTTTTTACAAAAAAAAAAACAACTGTAATTTTAAAACGGCTATAAGGTATAACCGTCTTAGAATGGTTACATTCTAAGACGGTTATACTTTATAGCCATCTTAAAATTACCGTTGTTTTTTTTTTGTAAAAAATATATTCTAAGACGATTTTATGGTAAAATTGTCTTAAAATGTAACATTCTAAGACGGTTTTCCTTTGAATCGTCTTAGAAGATGGTTTTTTTTATAAAAAAAAAAATTGAAGATGGTTTTCATTGAAACCATCTTAGAACATAAACTTTGTAAGACAGGTTTTAACATAATCATCTTAGAAAGTCTTTTTTAAAATATTCTAAACCTACTTTTCCTCCTTGGTAATGAGGAAAGTACCTCACCAATTCTTCAAACTTGGCTGCATACTCAGCCACAGTCATGTTCCCTTGCTTAAGTTCCAGGAATTCCATCTCCTTCTCATTCCTAATATCTTCAAGAAAATGCTTTTCCAGGAATACCCTCTTAAAGGTTTCACAGGTCACAACTTGACCTTCCGCCTTCAAGCATTGGTGAGTCTTCTCCCACCAATACTCTGCTTCTTCTACCAGGACATGCCATAACTTGGAAGATTTTCTCAATCTCCCTATCTAGTTATGCTTTTCTTAATGTAAATTTTGTGGTTACACACAGTCACTAAAGCTTAAGGTATGTTTCAATGTTCAAATCAAAACAATGTTTTGAAAGTTGTTCTTTATCAAGTCCATGCAAAAACATCTGACTTCATTTGGTATTTGGGAAAGTCATGCATTGTTTTTCATTCTCAAAGTTTCTGAAAATCATTTTGTTGTGTTCTGATCCAATTCAAAAGCAAGTTTCAAAAACATTGTCTGTTGATTCTTTCCAAAACATGTTATGTCCAACAAAATTTTTCTCTTTAAGTCCCAAAAGGAGTTATACATATTAAAAATCTGAAATAATAAATAAGGATATAAAGTAATGAATTTTAAATTACAAAGCGGTAAAGAAACATAAAAACAATGTCAAAAAATTTTGAAGATCATGGCTGAGGAGCTCAGTCTCCTCCAATAAGATAATCATCAGGATTTGTCATGTCTTCCTCCTCCCTAAAAAAATAGGTCTGTCCCCAGGCCATGCAATGGTAGCTCTATCAAAACAGATAATACATTCAAAAACATAATTTTCTAATAAAGACTCAATTCAAAAATATAACTCAAAAACATAAGACATAAAACTCAAGTAACATAAATTAAAAAAAAAAAAAGTTTAGAAACACTGGGTTGCCGCTTCGTTAATGTCTTTTTAGTTGGACACCCTTGTTATGGCTCAGGCTTCCAGCAATTGGACAATAGTGGTGAGCCAATGGCTTCTATGTTTTCCTTCAAAATTTTCACCAGTTTCTTTTCTTCTTCAGAAAGGCTTGAATTACTAAACTGGTTTCTTTGAATCACGTGCAAGAAAAACATATTTAAATGTAGAGGTACTGCTTTCACCTCCATTTTCTATTCTTGATTCTTCTTTTCCTTTGACAATTCTTCAAAGAAAGATTGGTGGTAAGGAATTTCCTTGAAAGCATCTAGTTGTTGGAGACAATCTGAACTCTCATTTTCTTCACATTCACTCATCTCCTCAAATGCTTCAATCAATGTTTTTCTGACCAATCTTTTCTTTTAATCAACCTCTTGGAATCAGAAATCACTTCATTCAAGACATCCACTCTAAAAGACTCCTTTGGTTCCTTTGGTTAACCTGTGTGTTTGCTGGAAAAGGTTCACTTCTATGATCAGACAGTTGTTTTGCAAGTTATCCAACCTGAACTTCAAGATTTTTAATGGAAGCCTCAGTGTTCTTCTGATTTGTGATGGATATAACGACCCGCCTCGTCGCTACTATATCATTAACTCTTACAGTACAAAATTTAACTTTTAATTAAAACTTCATTAATTTGATCATGAAAATGATGGTAAATTTTTCAGGTTACATAATTAAAAACATATGTACATATATATTAAATCACTACATGTCATCCACATGTTAGAACTTTCTTTAGTTTTACATGTATATACACTTGAACTTACATATCAAACAGAAAGCCAAAGACTAATTAAGAAAGAGTTGATTAACAAAACACAACTCTTTCTCCAAAAAGAAATCCAACATCATCACGTTGGCTTGACAGCTCCAACCAAAAAGAAAATCTCCCTCCAAGGTCACCTACTGCTACTCATTTGTTCACACAAACGAAAGTTCGCGATCATCACAGGTACCAACCACACGGTACAACAAATGCAAGGGTGAGTTTATTATATAAAACCAACAAACATCAGATAGCAGCAATTGGGAAGGAAACAACATTACCCACCATAATCATTAACAAAAATCCATGATTCCAATAACACTCAACAAACCAATCATCCAATGCATTTCACAACTCAAACAATCATGCTTAGAATAATGCATGCTTCTTACTCATCTATCAGCATGCAATGTAGTACCATATCCCAAAAAAAGCCCCTCACAGGAAAAATTATTCACCACCTATCAGGGCCACCCTGTCATGCACTGGCCATTCCCCCCCCCCCCCCCCCCCCCCCCCCCCCCCCCCCCCCCCCCCCCCCCCCCCGGTGATCAGCCAGCATCGCTAGGGAATTCCAAACACACCAATGTGGGCTCACCAATGCACTGATTGTGGCTAGGAACAAATCCTTCCCCGCAAGGATAACCAACGATCATTGCACCCCATGTGTATATACACAACATACAACCATGGCACCATCAATGTATGACCATGGCCAGGAACAAATCCTTCCTCGCAAGGATGACCAGTCATACACCCCATGGGTATCCATGTATATCTCCACATCACCCAATGACAACCATGGGCACCATCAATGCATGATCATGGCCAGGAACAAATCCTTCCCCGCAAGGATGACCAATCATGCACCCCCATGGGTATCAGAGTACATACACATCACATCATCTCAATATAATCATCATACATATCAAAGTCATCTCATTTCAACATCATCAATCACATCAACATTATTTCAATTGTACATCACCAAACACATCATCATTATCTCATTCAATCACCACCAACACATTAATAACATCTAATTTCAACATTATCATTGACATCAATATCACCTCACTCATCCACAATCCATATTACCACGATACTGGTATTTTAGGAAAATTATAAATTAAAGAGAATGACTACAATATAAAAAATACACTTTTATGCCCATTTAAAAATTTAATAAATAATTAAATAGGAAAACATATTATATAATTTTGGGCAAAGTCTCCTCTGTAGTTAAGACTTTTCCCAAAAATCCAATCATTACAACAACAATATCATTCACAGTTTTATCCATCAATAAGCCAATTCATCGCATCCCATTAATTAAAAACACAGTTTTTCTTGAAAACGAGCATACAGGAATAAACACACATCAATCATAAATACATTGCATCCCATTAGTTAAAAACATAGTTTTTCTTGAAAACTAGCACACAACAGGGATAGACAGTTATCTTCATAGTTGAACTCCTTGGCCCCCGACTATGGTATCTGAACTATCACCAAAATAATAAACTCCCCTTACCTAACCAGAAGTTCTCCCTATTACAGCCTAACGGTGTTGTTTCGCAATCCTTCAAATATGTGTGCTTGTTCGAACGCAAAGTTCTACATGGGTAATCTTTTCAGGCAGTCATTATATGATTCTTCATTCGGAGACTACAGCAATAGTTCCCAAACACCCATGATATTTTGTCAATCTTTAGCCTTATCCATGAGGATTTTTCATTTTGCGCTGACATTCTTTATAATGTGGAACACACATAACAAGTTGGTTGAAGAAGGAAATAGTATCCAATGCATTCATGAAAGCAAGATCCTTATCACTAACAATAACCTAAAGCAACACATCATCTTTGACAAATAATCCTTTCACCTTACTTAAAGTCCATTCAAAATTATTCGCTCCCTCATAATTTAAATAAGCAAAGTGTTGCGCTTTCGGCAAGTGTATCGATCGTTCCAAGTAATAAAATGATAAATAGAATAGCGTTCCCACAAGGATTGAGGCACCAAATTTATCTCAATTGTTATCTTTAAATTGGATGAACAAAAATTTATAAAGGAGAATATTGTATGTTGACGTAAGAAAATTAAAGAATAAAATTTAGAATCAATAAGAATATAAAAACAAAATTAATTGGATATGAAGAATTTATGACAAAGAATTGTAGTCAGAGCATCTTCACTTTTTGATCCCAACCTTCTTTACTTGAATTGATTACTAAATTCAATTATATAGTTATTCAGATAATGTATCTTTGTATGACAAATAGTTAAATCCTAATTCCTTAGTGACTTTAACCCTTTAACCTAATCAAGACCCTAATTCCTTAGTGATCTCTCTTAAATTAAGCATTAAGAAATACATCAATTCATTTGCAATTGTACATCCCTATCCCTAGTTAATGTAACAATTGTTATTTTTACCTTTGTCAGAAATTAAAGCCCCAATATTCGTATTGTAGACTCTAACTCTCAGAACTTTACCAGAATGATCAAGTCTAATAAAGATATAATTAATCAACACAAGGTAAAATAAAACAACTTCGCATAAAAGAATAATAGGAATGAATCCAATTACAAAGGAGTTCACATTAGGTTTTTGAACCCTAACTACAATGAAAAGAATTAGCCAGACATATTCATGTCTGACCTTAATCACATAAACAAATATACCTAGACCAAGAGTCTCAAAGGAAAAGAAGAAGAAGTATCAACCGCTTCAATCTTGATTCAATCTTCTTGACCTAGCTTCAATTCAATCCTCAAAGTTGCCTCCTTTGTTATTAATCTCTTCTCTGCAAGTGTGAACCTCCCCTTTTAGCTTTTTCATGTCTCTATTTATACTTAGGGTATAAAATATCCCAACATATCTCCATTATGGTGCAATACGAAATAAAAGCCTGAAAATCCATATCGCTAGCGCTACTCGCGTGTATCTAGCGCTGATCGCGTGATTCTGGCCCGAATGGTGTCACTTCTCACGCTAATCGCGTGAGATGGCAAAGAAAAATTCTACAATTCAGGTTTCTGGCACAAATGGCGCCACTTCTCACGCTAATCACATGAGATGGCAGAGAAAATTGCCCTATTTTGATTCTCTGGCGCGAATGGCGTCACTTATGGCGCTATTAGCATGAGATTCCAAAGAATTCTTTTGCTTTCTTGATCTTGCTTTCTTCTATTCTTTTCTTGGTTCCCTGCTATAGAACTACATAAAATGAGTGATAATATGATTGAAGATGAAATAATCAAAACTTCCACATATATATGCAATTATCACTCAATTATGATTGATTCCTTTATTCTTTTAACTTGAAAAGCATCATATGCTAGACGCATATCACAAAGGCAACAATGAAAGTCATGTTTGTTGAAGCGATACCAACAATTTCCAACAGTGGAAGACGATATGTGTTTGTCTTGTAAGTTGTATCATAAATCAACACTTTTGAAAATGAATTTAGGAGTTTGATGGAAGCTAGATGTGTCCATAATATATCTTTTATGACATCTTCATTGTCCAGTCATCTAAACCAGTAAACATATTCATCGTGTTCTATCAACTTCGTCATATGTTGTATTTTCGTTCTTGGTCCCCTTTGTTCACGACGATATTTCTGACGTTCATTGTATATGGTTTTGATGGTGCTGAAATTTGTTTGGTCATGATTTTTTATTGTCAACAAAATTTGACTAGGCTTCACCATGTTTTTGGTCAATTGGTTAACCATAATTTTTGCTTCACCGCTTAAACGACCAGCATATGAATGACCAAACAATGTTTTCATCACTTTATGGTTATTGAAACCATATTCTACAATAACTCCACCCTACGGTTCTAACAAACCTTCCTTTTAATTTAAAAGGACACATTTTTTGGTTCAAATGAACTTGCGCACTAACTTGTCTTTGTATTGTTTATACTTCTGACTTTTGAATTACAATCTCATTTTGACAAATTTGCTCCAATTTGAAGCAGCAAAAAAAGAAAAAAGGAACAATTTGAAATTGATAAATTATATAACTAGTAAGTGATGTCCACATCTATTTTCTGAACTAGGACCATAACTTCCCGATTCTAGATATGATGTTCGTATAGCTCTAGACATTAGACGGAGTAAAATCCTATGCATCCTTTGGCTAGCACAATGTACAAAAGGTTATAAATAGGCCTAAAACCACGATATTTTATGAATATGTAGGAATATTAGATAATACATGGACTCTTGCTATAGGAATATCTTACAAATTATGGCCATTTATATTTTGCTTCTGGTACAACATCTCGGATGAACAATAGAACTGAAGAATGGTCATCCAACAAATTGGATAGGATAAAATTACATGCAAAATATCCTAGTCCTAGGCTTATCAATGTTACAACTTGCAGATCTGTCTATACTCCGTTGACACCCTTAACCCTGAATTGGTAATCTTCTTAAAAGTTTCACCATCTGTGGCGTTTTTTCCCGTAAAAATATGCAAATGTAGCTATTGATGCAGCAATAATAACCCCAGCTGTAGCATGCCAAGCATATAATGGTTTTTCCAAAAGTAGGTCTGAGGCCCTAACCTCAACTGGGGGTGAGGCCACAGATTTCTGGCTAACTGTAACAGCAAACTTCAAACCCTGTCTCTCCAATTCAGTCAAGTCTTCAATTGGTGGTCTTAACCTAGTGGCCTTGGCTATGGCTTCATACTCTTCTTTAGTTCCGCCTTCAAGGAAAGCACCAACAAGGTGATCCTTGCTTACCCAGTATGCTCCGAATGCACTACCTGACATATCTCCATAATAGACAACTTCCCCAACATTATCACCATAAAATTGCCAAGACAGTGTGAAGATTCTAGAGTAGAAAAAAGGAATGTAATCGAATTCTCCCGTTTTGTTTGGTTCCATTATGGCAGAAACAACATGTCTTGCAGCTTTCCGTGCTGAATCAACATGCTCAAGTCTTCGCGTTTCCCCAACTACTTTGACTGGAAATGCTGCAACATCTCCAATGGCATAGACTGAGCTGTTGCTTGACTGCAGCATCCCATTTACTTTGATTCCACCTTTCTCCAAAGTAAGTTGGCCTTCAAACAGCCCTGTATTTGGACGTATTCCAATTCCTACCACAACCATGTCCACAGATAGAGTGCTTCCATCTCTAAGATTAACAGCTGTAACCTGTCAAAAGAGCCAGTCAGTTATAGTTGAATCGATCACAGGCATGATGCAACCACAGTCAAATTGGTGTAATTCTTTCTAATCATTTTCTTCTAGGATATGGATATGGTTAGTTGTCAAAGAACCCTATCAACCAGGAAATTTTCACTTCCAACTAATAAATAAGAACCCCCTATTATCTACTGGTTCAGGGATTACAAAATCTTTTCAGGAGAATTCACCAATTTTCAGTTTGAATTGGAAAAGGTTTGGCACAATCTGTTAGGCATGAATCAGAACTGCCTTTAGAAATGCCCAAACAGACATTAAAGGTCTATTATAGGAGAAAGGGCAAAGGTGTAAATTAGGGGCCTTTATAAATAAGCCACTTGGGGCAGTGCGAGGATATGTTCATTCTAATTGTTGTTGGCAGTGTGAAAGGAGAATGCTCCTTTGTGGTACCTTGTGTACTTGGTTTTGTTACAAAGTTCTTGCTTAATACAAACAGATTCATTCTTTCTCTCTATCACTCTCTACGTGCTTAAGTAGGTTCCTAACATAATCAACCTCCCATTTTTTTTCCTTTATAGAAAGTCTTTTTTTCCAGCAACAACAGCAAAGGCCATTTCCTACTAGGTGCGTCAGCTACATGTATCATACAATGCTATTGTGTTTTATCAAAAACCAATTGTTTGGAATTATCATTTAGATCAAAGTCTTTTTAATTTTTTTTTCAAAGAGTTTTCCTTGGTCTTCCTTTATATTTGTTTATTGAGCTATCAACAAATTATCAATTCTTATTTAGGCATTAGTGCAATAGGGCATATTAGTCTTCTCATATGACCAAACCACCATATCAAGTGAGAAAATTTCAAAAATAAAATAATAAAAAATAATAAGTACCTTCCCATTGGAGTCAAAATCAAATGATAACAGCACAGTTCCCTTAATGAAGTTTACTCCTCTTGATTTATAATATTCTTCATAGTAGTTTGCTATCTTTGAGGTAAATAATCGAGCCACTGTAAAATAAACAAAACATTGAGGATATCTATCAGTTTTATAAGTTGCTTTCATCTATTAGAGCTACAAGTGGAATTTTATTCAGACTAACGCAAATAAACATCTCATTACGCATAAATTTTGAGTTGACAGAGGTTTTAGAAGAATTTACTTACTGCAATGTTCCTCAGGAAAGACCATTGTTACATTTATTTTATTGATCACTAAAGACGCTGCACACTCCATGCCTATGTATCCACCACCAATGACAATCGCATTCCCTCCAGGACAAGATTGCATAACATCAACAAGCCTATTTGCATCTGCTATATCTCTTAAATAACAGACATTTTCTGCATCTGATTCAGTGACCCCAAATTCTTCCAGCTTCAAAGCCTACAATTGACATTGCATGTGTTTAATATACTGTATAGGAAGTGATAGATTTCAGATCTCTTTTAAAGGCAGTGATATTGCATTACAAAATTTAAAAACCAATAAAAAAGAAAATACTAGGAATACATAGCAAATAGGCACAACTTTCATTTGTTACTCTTTTCAAAACAATGCATGCAAGCTCTTTGGAAAGACAAACTGATTATTTTAAGTAGGGAAATTCTGTCTGAGATTTATTTTAGTACCCGAGCACCGGTAGCAACAATAAGAATCTTGTAACTTATGGTCTCTCCAGTTGTTGTTAATAGTGTCTTACGTTTCACATCAGCAGATTTAACTCCAGTTCCAAGAACTAATTCTATCCCTGAAAATAAAATAATAGAAATTGTAAAATAATCAGATATTCAGGATAGGAAACTCTTTAAATAACATCATGGAAACATTAAACAGAGATGAATAATATTCTTTTCAGCAGCCAGCATCATTAACGGATGAAAAGATTTGGAAATTTAAAACAGAAAATTAGTTTCTAGCATCACACACAAATACTAATTACCAATTGCAATGAACAAGTCGTCAAGCAGTGCATTTAAGTCAGTTCTTTCTTACTTTGACCACCAATACTTCATCTAAATATTGGGGAACAACAAATACAAATGATTGATTGCCATACATGATGTTCATAGGTGAATTTTAGATTCTGCCAATAAATGCCAGAAATGTATTACCCTGTGAGGCTGTGACAATACTAAATTGTTCCTGGACTCAACACGCCACTGAATGCAAGTGGACATGATCAAACAAAGTAATAAATTTAAAGCAGGTCAGAGCTGACATTACATGCCTTTATGCATTAACTTCCACCATCGAACATAGCTAGCTAGAGTATTAATTTAGCTAATTCTATTTAAAAATTCTTCATATAAAAATAATTCACCCCAAAACTAAGTAAAATTGGTCTTAACAGAATTTTCACTCAGAAAATGTTGATTCAGCTGGATTGCTGGATCTAGATGGAATCAACTATTGAACTAGACCTTTGCAGTATGAAATAAATACTACACAGAAAACAATAAATAACAGCCAAAGAAATCATTCACTGCATTTCATCTCAAAGGGGGAAAAGAGAAGTAACCTCAATAAATTACAACATAAAAAAGAAAAACATCAAGATGTAAAAACAATATAATTACCATGCTCTTTATACCATTTTGGAGTTAGCCTCTCCTCATTTGCACCAACACAGGTATGAAAGGATGGAAGTCGGGCAGCAGCTGTATGTTGCAAATTAATTTCAGCAACTACACATTACATAAACTTTGCAAACAAGGAAAAAACTAAAATATGGAAGAAAGACAACACAGGAATAAGTAGATTAATCTATCTACAATATTTGAACCATAAGGAAATGAAATCCTCCAAATGCAAATACCATACCCTGTTCCCAGTTCAATCTGTTAGGGACTGAGAATTCAAAATGGAAGAGGTATATACTATATATATTATTTACTGTAAACAGAAATATTGCAAGGAAAAGTATTCCCTTGTAATCCCAGAGCCAGGCTCCTCCGGAAAATGCAAAGAACTTCTGATAAGGATCTTTATACCGGACAGATCCTGTTAGGCATGCCAAAAACGAGCAAAACATGGCACCAGCTGAGAAGGTTTGGCAAGTCTATGTTAGGAGGAAGTTTAAAAAATAAGACGTAGGATCTAAGCCTCTTATTGTATAGGCTATGAGGCACTAAAAAGGGTTAGGGGGTTAGCCGCTTCTGTTATAGAAAGTCTATTAAAATAGTATTTCTAATCAGTGAGAGTACACTTTTCAAATTTTATCTTTGCTGTAAACTGGCTTGCCCAGTGAGAAAGTAGATAGTTCGTTTGCGTAACCCATTCTTCCTTCTTCTATCAATAATAATTCAAGGGTTTAATCCCACCCTTTTCTCTTTACGTCTCAGTCTTGCGCTCTGGAATCCTAACAGATCCCTTCCCACCGGCTGACTAACTGACATTCAGCTTCCTAATTTTGATCATTTCCCTTCCTACCCATTCTAATAAATACTTGCAAAATCTAAGGCTGATGTGCTGCTGCTTTGATGGGTCATTAAACTTCTGGGCCCTAACACAATCCTTCAAATTTACAGAACAAATTCAGGTTATTTGGAATACAATCCTAAATATATACTTGCAAACTCAGCCAGGTTTACTTCTCCATACTTAAATGTCAGATTATTTTGAAAAATAACTATGCGATACTCCCACAGGGAGCCAAAACTAAATACAGTTATTGATCACCAAAAGTAAACAGAAATTATCAAGAGCAATACATTGAAGATTAGATATCAGTCTCTGCAGTAACAGACATAATTATCTTGGTTGTGATATTCAAATTTCAAAACTTGATGGAGATACAGTTAACAGGAAGTTAAGACTTTTTCAAATGTAAAGGTTTCAGCCATATAATAATCAGAGAGGGATATTCATGTTTAATGTAAAGGAAACAGAACATGTTGCAAAGGAATGGAGTAACTGACACAAAGAAGAGTTCAAATAGTTCCAAGAGGACCATTTTTTACTTTCATCAATAATTATTGCACAAGATACTGCTGTAGAAACTCATAACCCAAAATAACCAAATAATAACGTGTCACGAGGAGAGTCTATACCTTCTGGAAGCAAAAATCCTTTGCTCAATGCAGGCCTTTCATAAGGAGCAACCTGAGATAAAACATTAGAGAATATTTACATACTCGTGACCACATAAAGAACCAAAAAATCTGGCTTTGACCAAAACTTAATTTTAACACCAGTAATTGAAACAGACAAAGTCACCAATAGACAAGAGCAATAATCCCACTTCAATGAAATTACTCACAGAAGGAACTCAAAACCAACATTGGAAAACCAAAATCAAAGACTCCAACAAAACTCAATTGTGCAAAACAAGTTTACAAAGCCAGACACAACAAAGCTTAATATTGAAAAAAAAAAAAAGGTAATAATAATTCATACTGGTTCATCGGAAATAATACACAGTTCACCATGAGAGACTCCTTTCTTGACGAATTCAAGAGCAGCATAGCCAGCAGCCACGCCTCCTCCAAGAATCACATACACAAAGGCTCTCCCCATTTTCCCAGCTTCACATCCACACAACGCAACACAACACAACAAAACAGAACCTTATTCTCTTATTTATCTTCAATTGAAATAATCGAGGGTGCACAATTTTTGGGAGCGCTTTCTTTCAAAACACTCCCACGATATCTGAAGATCACGAACGGGACCCACAACCACGACGACGGAGATAGCTCCTGCATTTACCCTTATAGCCCCCAATCAGAGCCACTCTGCATCATACGCAACGCCATTGTTTCCACACATTTTAAGAATGTTATCGCCAATTTTTAACAATTTCATGAAAGGAAAATTTTAAGATTTAAGCGATTATTTTTTTATGAAAAATCCCATGTCAGTAGATACGCACCATCGTGGCCGTTCATCTTGTCTTTGCGTTGTGATTTTTGTTATCCAACTTATCTGTGTTTTTCTTTTTTTATTAGTACATCAACTTTTTTGTTTATTATCCAACTTAAGTTATCAATATCAAATACCGGTCTGTTTCTTAAATTCACAAAATCAAATTTTCAAATATTTTAATATAAAATTAAATTACATGCAATTTTATTTTTGTAAAAAATATTAATTTATTAGAATATTAATTTTATTAACAAAAGAAAATCAATCTATGATATTTTTTATTTTAATTATCTAATTCACCTTATATTTCCTAATTTAATATTTTATCTACTATAATTAATTAATTATATATATATAACTTTAAAACGAAAGGTATTAATTCAATTATGATGTCTTGTGATTTTGCGATCACCAGCGATTTTAATTAAATTTTTGGATAAATAATTCATATCTATTCACTTTAAATTTAGTTTACTTAAAAGATAAATTTTAGTTTTAGTGATAACTTGTGTTTGATTAACGACGTCAGAAATTTTACATACACACAACGTGTATGATAATAACTACTATTTTTTACATTATATAATTATTTTTAGAGTGTGCCACGTATGTTTTGTTTTTTTTTCATTTTAAAATGAGAAAACTTGAGTTGTATTCTTTAATTTGGAAGGAATATTTTATAATGTTTATAAATAAACGAGTGATAAAAATAACGAATGATAAAATTATTTATAATGAACCTGTCATATAAGTTAACAAACATTTTGTTTAGAAAACAAAATACAAATTTTGTAGAGAAAACTCAACAAGATGGAAACAAAGATCTCAAAATATTTTTACCTAGTTTTAAAATAATAAAAAGAGTTTATTTGTGATAAATTTTAAATATAACTAATTTAAATCAATTTAAATATGATTTAAAATTGTAATAAAAGTTAATAGATAATAATTTGTAATTGAGTGATAGTACAAAAATATATATATTATGAATATATGACAATTAAATTTATAAAAAATAGAGAAAATGAAATAATGAAAAAAGAAGTACACCTCAATCGAAAAGAAAATGCGCAAAAGAAATGCACCACACTATCATTTTTGCATAAAAAATTAATATTAAGGGTGATTGTGTCAATTTCAAGTTCAAATCATATTATTTACTTTAAAATTATGAAGAATCTAACAAATAAACGTTTTTAATTTCAAGTTAGGCACGTGTATGCAATTAGAATGTCGAATCGATCAGAATTATATTTCGACACAAGTAAAAACTGGCAGGGGAAATGTGCATTGCACATTTAAAAGAAAATAAAGAGAAAGAGAAACTAAAAAAGTGAATAAAAACAAAACTTGAAAAACTGTTTAACTGATGATTGCTATAAAGTTTTTATAATACTATTAATGAATACTCTTGCTTAATTGAGAGTGGTGAATAATTCGAGTAACTAGCTTAGGTAGGGATAAAGCTAACTGTTGGTTACATTCGCAAATAAAAAGAATGAGATTTTTTTAGTTATTAATTTGGTCTTTTTATTATTTTTTAAAAATATTCATTTAGGTCTTTGGTTTAGCTTACAAAAAAGTCTCTCTTATTAAAAACTCTAATCAAATCTTTTTTTTTTAAATGTCTCAATTGTACCTTTTTCGTCCAACTGCGATTAACATTATTAGGTAGTTAATTTTCATGATTTTCATTTACAAATTATTATGGATGTATCTTGGGCATGGACTCTCTGAGATACACCATCTCGATGTCTAAAAAGTCATAAACACCCGACATGCTTACCTCATCAGAAGCAAGGATTCACCTCATGTGGCCAGTGTGTCCTTAACAACTTCTCCAGCCAAAACACCTCTTTAAAAGCCTTTCACTTGAAGGGCTCGAACTTAGACTCCATTTCTAGATCCAAACCAGATTTGGACCATAAAAAGATCCCAAGACTCTTTCTCTCTCTCCCTCATTCTCTATACCTAGTTTTATTGGAAGTAGGAGTGAAAATAGGTCAGCCTAATAGACCTAACAGTCTTTTTTAAAGCTTAAGCCTGACCTTTTTATTTAAACAAACTTTTCAAAAAGCCTTAGCCTGACCTTTATAATAAACAAGCCAGGCCAGGCCAAAGGTTCCTGATAGGTGATTTGACTCATTTCCATCTCTAATTGGAATGCTATATTCGTTGTGCCAAATTTCTATTTCCACCACCCTTATTAAAGATTGGCATAGTCTGTGGGAAAATACACCACAAAAACCTCAAACACTTTACCGTTGACTCATCAACTTGAGTTAGATCGGAAAATTTTTCGGTAAAATTGTGGAAACATGCAAATGTAAGTCTTCAAAAGTCAACGAACAACTTTTGAAGCAAAAAGGAAAGGAAGGAGCGCCTCCTACCTCTTCTAAAGTTGCACGGTGACAGCCGCATCCAAACGCAAGTATATGCAAACAGAGAAACTCTCTGACTACAACCAAATCAGGCATCGCCGATGTGAAAACAAAGAATCAAACATATCTATCAGTTGCAACTCCAACCTCAATGATCCAATGTAACATCCTCAAAATTTTATTCACAGTTATAGTTAATTTGTGGACATGTGATGATACTTGGATGTAAACATATTTAAAGAAAAATGACTATATCACTCTTTCCTTAAATCAGAAATTACATAAATGCCCTTGAAGTAAAAATGACGATAATGCCCCCTGGATATTTTTGAAAATTACAAAAATGCCCCTTGATATTTTAGTGAGATATTTTAAGGTTGAAATTACATAAATGCCCTTGGATATTTTGGAAATGACAAGAATACCCTTAGATATTTTGGCTAGATATTTTATGGTGGAAATGACAATTATGCCCTTAGGATGAATGATGAAATTACCATAATGCCCTTCAGGCCAGAAATGACCAGATATCCTTAAAGATTTTGTGAGAACCTGATGAACTTATAGAGTACTCTTAGCTGGCAGAGTATCAAAATATTTTATGACAGAAAACTCTAGAATAGGATTTCTATGAATTTTATAAGATAACAACTTCGAGACTTTATTCAAGAGAATTCAAGCGTCAGAAAAATATGGAAAAATGATAAATAGAATCTATGGAATTTTCTCTTAATTGTAGGAGGTGTAGACCTATTTAATAAAATGGTTTAGTAATTTTGATGGTCAGAAGAGGTATGGACCAGTCAGAATTAAGATAAAAGCAGTCTGGTATGTAAGGTTTATGCAATACTTTGTATAGACTGCTTGTGAGTAATTTAAACCATCATTGAGATCAATTTCTGGGAATCTCTAAAATTCTATCATTCAATATTATCTTTAGGTAAAAGAGTTCAAATCAAACTTGACTTTTTTTTTTTAAGAAAATGCCATGTGTAAAGCCTTATTTGAAAATAGATTTTTCTTCATCATCAAAAATGACAACATGTAGCATGAAATGAAGAAAAATTTGTCTTTCCTCCCGTTTAGATTGATGAATCACGTGAAGCATGGTGTAGAAGGAAGGAGAAAGTTCTTGAATAGCCACTTGGAAAGACAAGCCATAGGATGAATACAAGTGGAAGGACACTTTGTACGACATGGATACAAGTAACATGAAAATGAAGCAAAGATCTCTCTCCATTTATCTAGTCTTCACGTGAACCATGTAGAAGATGGGAGAATCTTCATGAAAGTGGACAAGTGGTAGGAGAAACTTCAAGAAATGCCAAGTAAGTGGACACTTGGAAAGGGAGGCTTATGATGAAGACAAGTGTAATGACACTTGTAAGCAACGTAATGAATCTTGAAGATTTTTCTTAATGAAGTAAAAGAATCATAATGAACTTAGTTAGAATCTAATGGAATGATAAGTAATTAAGTTAGAATAGGACTAAATGAAGGAAATTAAGTTAGGATGGAACTAAATGAAGGCAATTAAGTTAGGAAGGGAAAAAATGTCCTTGAATATTATATCATTTTCTAAACACTATATAAAGGGAGGGGGGGGACCTTAAATGCAAGCCATTCTCAAGGCACTTCCTATACCTCATTCATGTGAATCTCTCCCCCTCACACCACCTTCATTTCATTTCATCTTTCCCTTTTAAAGCTTGAATCAAGTAAGAAAAGAAAACCCACAATCTTGAAGAAATTTCGTGTAAAGCTAACAACCTTAAGAAGAGTTTGACAAGCTTAGTAGAAGGATATCAAGGCTTCATCTCTTAGAGGATTCTCCCAAGGAAGGAAGCCATTTATCCATTCCATTTTCCAGACTCAAACTCACTTGAGGTAGGCTAAGCTTAAATCTCTTGTTAATGAATGGTTTGAATTAGTTCATATGCTTTATTAGGTAAATTTATGGTTATCATTTAGGCTTGAATTTCATGTCATTTGAAGGTTATTCTTTGATGAGAATATGTTGATTTAAGCCATAAGATAGGTGATGATCTATACGCATAAATATTAGTGATGTATGAAAGCCCATTTGATGATCTTTGAAGGTGATTTTGATGATATTTTGGGCCGTTTATTTATATTTTTATGGAAATGTTTTGAATTATTTTTTAGAAGTAGAGGATGACTGGTATGTAGATAAATGGTTTAAATACTTGAATGATTCAATTTTGAGGATTAATTAGTGAGGTGGTAGGTGAAAGGAGAATTAAGATGCATATTAGGATTTAACCTTTTATTGTAAAAATTTAAAGGGATTAGAAATTACTTGAAAGACATATTGTGGATTATTAGTTAGATTACCAACATGATTCTTCTATAGTTGAGGATATTCTCTGGTTATGCCTAAGTTGGTAATGATCTTGCTTGGTTAAAGTATGATGATTTAACCATACTTATGGTATGTATAATGTTATGATAAAAAATAATTCCCATAAAGTGATGTGTATTTTGTTTATGGATTTTATTATGGATGGATATTGATGTGATGATAGGTTGATTCATGTTTACAAATCCAGTACGAGATTTTGTGAAACAAGAATCTTACACTACATACAATATGATATGTAGTACCCAGGTGCAGATACATGACAAAATTCATGCATGTTTGCGTAAGATGATCGTAGCGTCTACATCCAGTACGAGATGTACCTACATACAGTACGATATGTAGAGGCCATTTGCACCCTGGGACAGTTCATTTCATGCATTCATATAGTTTGCATTATTTTTATGGATTTGTTTGAATATATTAATGATTTACTAACATACTAACGTGTTCGGTGATTTAGCTTTGCCTATTGAGAAATTTTATTTCTCACTGAATTTGTTTCATGTTTTTCTTAGATGGCAACCATGGACAGTTTCCTTGATGCCCGAGATTAGTGAAGGAAGTTATGAATTAGGCTGGAATATGGAAAATATTGTATCTGTATAATAAAGACTTTTTGTAATAAAAAAACTATGGCTATGTATAATATATCAGTTTTAAATCTTTTGTAAATTTTACATTTTAGAATTTTTACTAATATACATTTCTTAGAAATTTCACCCTCATAATAAAAAAAATCAGCATAAAATTTAGGTCGTTACATCCAACACCATCGAGCTACGTTGGAAGCACAAAACAAGATCATCATTGATATACAAAGGAAAAGTTGTTGATGCGTTTAATATGTTAGGCTTGCACAAGGGAAAGTGTACCCTATGCAATAGTAATAGTGGAATCGAAAGTTCGGATATCAAACCTAAAGGACCAACTGTATTCCTAATTAGTTAAGCTTATTAAACAAACAATAGAATTGATTAAAGAGATGATTTATATATTTTTGAGGTCTTGGTTTTTATAATAAAGCAATTAAATGAATATAAAGAGAGGTTTAAGTGATGATAAGAATGACCACAAGTTATGACTCACTAGTACCAATTTTTCCCCAATCTAGTCCTAATGAAATTCTTTCCCCACTTAATCACGGATTCCCAAAATCAACTAAAGCCTATTATCAAGGTCAGAAGATGTTCTTTGCCTTAAATCAATACCCCAATGATCATAGATCTATCAATTTAAGTCAAAGGATACGATCAATTCTAGGGATGATTAATTAAAAATTAACTAATTTATCAGAGATTACCCAAATAGTTTGATCATAAAAATTGGTACAAAACATTATCTACCTGGATCTACCAATTACATGCAGATGGTCACTACTATGCAATCAATTGAATATTAGAATGACCAGTTCCAAATAAACATTAAAGTAAGGAAGATAATTAATTAATATAAATTAATGAGGAATTCCATTAAGAATAAGGAGAGGAGTATATTTCGGCAGGTACATCATAACGCTCGAACTAGTGGGACTAGCAACTCATGATTAGATCAAAACTAGCAATCCTATAAAGAGTAAACATAGACATACTAATAGGCAGAAACGATGATCATGATTCATCCTAATGGTGTTTTCCACGTTCTTTAGCTCTCAAAAGCCCTCAAGGTTCTCTCAAATTTGTAAAAGACAAGAATAAAATTGAATCATGTTTTTACAAAGTCTAGAGACCTATATATAGCTTCTTAAAGATATCTCAACAAAAAGCAGAACTACAATCGTGGTCAGAAGTGACGTTGAATCCTTAGACCATTATGGATTGACCATGGCCCTCTTGGTTGGCTAGGACCCTCATGAGTTGACCACGACCCTCATGAAGAATCAAGTCAAGGATGAAGCCTGTGCCTTAGAAGAAAGATTCTAGCTTTTCTACATAACAATTCATATGAAAATTGACCATGTATCAAATATGCTTGAATATGCAAATGTTGTTGAATTACACTGTTAGTACTGCAAAATTGATTGTTATAATCGATTACAGTGTGATATAATCGATTATCTGATGCTTAAAAGCTCTTCAGAAGCAAATTCTTATTGGAGTAATCAATTACTGTAACAAATTAATCGATTACTTGAGGTTTTCATTGAATCCAGAAAAGTATTTTCACTGGAGTAATCGATTACTTAACGAAATAATCGATTACTGCTTATTCAAAGCTTTCTCAAAATCAAATTTTCACTGTTATAATCGATTACATAATGAAATAATCAATTACAACCTGTTTGAAATTGACTCCTGTTTGCGAAACGCATTAGAGTAATCGATTACAGCTCAGTTTAATCGATTACACTGCATTTCAAAAATCTCTATTTGTTTTGATTAATGATTAATGTACTGCATATTTCACTTTATTGAATGAAATTACAGTTTATGTTTCATATCCTTCTTGCTTATAATCTAAACAGTTCTATTTTTGTCTTTGATAAGCCAAATAGGGGGAGAAATAAAATGAACACATAACACAGTGCATTTTGCAAACAAAAGTCAATTTCAAAAAGGTTGTAATTGATTATTTTGTTATGTAATTGATTATAATAGTGAAAAATTGATTTTGAGAAAGCTTTGAATAAGCAGTAATCGATTATTTTGTTAAGTAATTGATTACTCTAGTGAAAATATTTTTCTATATTCAATGAAAACCTCAAGTAATCGATTAATTCGTTATAGTAATCAATTACTCCAGTAAGAATTTGCTTCTGAAGAGCTTTTAAGCATCAGATAATCGATTATATCACACTATAATCGATTATAACAATCAATTTTGCAGTACTAACAGTGCAATTGAACAACATTTGCATATTCAAGCATAATTGATATGTAATGACCCGCCTCGTCGCTACGATATCACTAACTCTTACTCGAGTAACTTCAATTTTAATATGAAAACTCCATTAATTTGATTATGAAAATGATGGTAAATTTTTTTTTGCGATAATACAATTATCATACACATGTTACAATTACATATTTAAAACACATTATACATATATATTAGATTAGTACATGTCATCCACATATCAGAACTTTCTTTAGCTTTACGTGCATATACACCTGAAATTACATATCAACAAAAAGCCAAAGACTAACTAAGAGAGAGTTGATTAACAAAACACAACTCTTTCTCCAAAAAGGAATCCAACGTCATCACATCGGCTTGGTGGTTCCAACAAAAAGAAGATCTCTCTCCAAGGTCACCCACTGTTGCTCATCTGCTCCCACGAACGAAAGTTCGCAATCATCACAGGTACCAATCACACGGCACAACAAATGCAAGGGTGAGTTTATTATATAAAACCAACAAGCATCAGATAACAACAATTGGAAAGGAAACAACATTAACAATCACTATCATTACCACAAGTCCATCAGTCCAATACCCACTCGACAAACTCATTATTCCATTACACATTCAGCAAAACAATCATCCAATGCATCCCACAACTCAAATAGTCATGTTTAGAATGATGTATGCATCTGACTCATCACTTAGCATGCAATGTGGTACCATCCTCATGGAAATAGCCTCTCTCAGGAAAATGCTGCAGTAGCTGGTCGAGGTCACCCTGTTGTGCACTGGTCGCTCCCCCCCCATGGTGATCAGCCCTGAGTCACAAGGGAGTTCCAAACAGAGTGATGTCCCCTAGTACCCCGTACTTACTGCCACCATTCTATTTCCATCCATGAAATATGAAGTATGAACATGGGCACCATCAATGCAATGACCATGGATAGCTAGGCACCGGAATTTCAAGCAATCCTTTTCTCTCTTGGGATGCTTAAAATTCGTAAAGCCACCCTCGCAAGGTTATCCAGTCATGCACCCCCATGTACATACACAACATCACCGATACATTGACCATAGATAGATAGGGATCAGAATTTTAAACAATCTCATTCTCTCTTAGGATGCTTAAAATTCATAAACCCACCATCGCAAGGTTATCCAGTCATGCATATCAATATTATCTCATTTCAACATCATCAATCACGTCAATGACATCTCAATTTCAATATCATCAACCACATCACAAGCAATCACATATCACATCTATACATAATACATATGCTTGAGATTCACATTTCCCAGGTCTTCAGACAATCCAAATTTCATACATTCACAATTCATCATATCACCAGACTGATATTTTTAGGAAAATTCTAAATTAAAGAGGAGGACTACAATATATAAAACAAGATCTTAGCCCACTTAAAAATTTAATAAAGAATTAAATATGAAAATATATTATAAAATTTTAGGCAGTGTCTCTTCTGTAATTAAGACTTTTCCCAAAAATCCAATCATTACAACAACAATATCATTCACAGTTTTATCCATCAACAAGCCAATTCATCTCCCATTAGTTAAAAACAGTTTTTCTTAAAAACAAGCACACACAGGAACAATCACATATCAGTCATAAATACATCACGTCCCATTAGTTAAAAACGTAGTTTTTCTTGAAAATCAGCACACAGCAGGGACATGCAGATATCCTCATAGTTGGACTCCCTGGCCCCCAACTATGGTATCAAAGCTATAAATAAATAATAAACTCCCCTTACCTATCTATATCCCTCTGTTAGCTCCTTGAAATGTCATTTTGGGATCTCTCAAGTTCACGTGCTTTGCCCAAATGCAGATCTCTATATACCAAATTGAAGATAATTTAATATAGATTTCCAAGGTAAGATCAATATTAACATTTGGGGTCAAATACCCGCTCAAATTCAAAAAGGGGCTAAAAGGGTGTTTTAGGAGTCCACATCAAAAGACATCATTTTGAAATTCTGATCACACCAATGTGACCAGGGTTCAACAAGGATCACAGAAATGACATCAGTTTCATAAAAAGGAGACTTTTACAACATCTCATTTTCAAAGGGTTTTCAAAGGAAGTATAGAAACAGCCAATAACATTACCCAAATCACAAGAGACATCAAGAGAGACTTAAACTAGCTAGAATAAGACAAAGGAAACTAAGATTACCTCAAGGAAACCAAGAAAGGAGGATTGGGAGCTCCGTTCTCTACTGAAACTTTGAGAAGAGTTTTGAAGATTTCGCTCCGATTAAAGTGTTCCTCTCCGTGCGGTGGTCTCGTGGCAAGCAACGATGGTTCGTGGTGGTCATCGAAGGTCTTGGGTGGTGGAGGGTGATGGAGGGAGGTTGGGGAAGCTTTGGGAGGATTAAAATCCTCCATTTTCGTGACTTGGAAGCTTAAAAACGTACTCAGCACCGCCTCCACTTGCCCAGGCGACCAAAAATTGCCTGTAAAACTTGCCTAGGCGAGCTGCCCAAATTCTAGAATTTTCTACCTCAGTGAAAAATTAATTTCTCACGTTACAGACATTATTTTTACAATCCCAACGGTCAAAAGTTAGATATATGGGTTAGGAAGACTTCTTTAAAATTTGAATAAGATCCAACGGTTAACCAATCTGTAATGATGGTTTTACTAAAACAGGTTTTCGGGTCAAACTCAGAATCGCACAATTCAACGCAACTCAAACAAACTCCACATAACTTGACATCTACACTAAGCAATAACACAATGATAATTTACAAAACAATCATTAAACTAATACAAACTTATCAAACAATCAAATAACACAACAATCACATCAAGCATCTATTTTCAATTTATCGAAATTTCAGGGTGCTATATGATACATGGTCAATTTTCACATGAATTGTTATGTAGAAAAGCTAAAATCTTTCTTCTAAGACACAGACTTCATCCTTGACTTGATTACATAAGCTCTTTCTAGAAAACATATAAGAGCAATTTAATCGATTAAATTGATGTGTAATCGATTAAAGCAGTCATAGTAGAATCAACTTTAAGTTTATGTAATCGATTATATAGTATGGTAATTGATTAAAGCAGTCAGACTTGTTTTTGAGCTTTTACACTGTGTAATCAATTACCACCTGCCTGTAATCGATTACTATGTTCTTCATGGCTTATGTAATAGATTACCAATGTTGGTAATCAATTAAATCAATGCTAAAATGAGTTTTCCAAACCTTAACCATGAGAAATCAATTTCTTTATGTAAACATGAAAACCTTTATGCTTTAATTAAATCATGTATGCATGTTAATGAATATGTTTATGCAATGCAAGGATCATAAGGTAAGCCTCTTAAACACTTAACAAATTAGAAATTCCTTGGCATGTGAAAAGCTAAAATCTTTCTCCTAAGACACAGGCTTCATCCTTGACTTGATTCTCTTCTAGCTCCCCCTATATCCAACACAACGTAATGTAAAGTGTAAATGCATCCGGTTCAAATTCTAAGAGTAATTTCCAGTTAAACTTAAAATCCAATTTCATGAAACTAGTGATCAAATAGAATATAGTGTTGAATTCAGGGGGAGCTGCTTGAAGCGTAAACAAAGATTGATTCAAGTCTCAAGTTTTGAGCTTTCAAACATGCAAAGAACAACTTGGAGATTAATTAGGATAAAATGTAAGAGAAAAGCAATTCTGATGATCCTAAAGCATTGCATTCATTCTAACTCACAAATAACTTAAAATGGTTTAATAAAAATCACAAGGCTTTCATAAAATGGCTAAGTTTCAAACTTGTTTCAAAGGTTTTTGGAAAAAAAGTTTTCTTGTTGTTTTAATCGATTACAATATCGTATTAATCAATTATTTTGTTCTTCACTTGTTCTGGAAAAGCTTTCATGAACATTGTAATCGATTACATATCGGATTAATCGATTATTATACCTTTGGTTTTTAGAAAACTGCCTTGTTGAACCTTTTAATCGATTACCTATGGGTAGTAATAGATTACATGCTTAAATGTGTATTTTACGAACTGCTGGGATAATCGATTGCCAATATACTGTAATCGATTACATAGGCTTATATGAAAATAGTCTCTCCCTGCTTTAATCGATTACCATAGATAGTAACCGATTACATGTCGTGTTTAAATTCTAAGTTTTGTACTAGATAATCGATTACCTAGATTAGTAATTGATTACATCGTGTAATTAGAAAGGCTATGACTCCTGCTTTAATCGATTACCTCGATTAGTAATCGATTACATAGTGTATTTTGAAAAACATGGATCTTTTGTCTTAATCGATTACAAGACAGAATAATCGATTATTTGTTCCGTTATAGAAATTCCAGAAAAGCTTATGAACATTTTAATCGATTACATTCTTGGATTAATCGATTACATAAGCAAAACAATCGATTATTAGGCGCGTATTAATCGATTATTTCTGTTACGTTTTTCTGTTATAAATAAGAAATCATTTTGCTCGATTTAAAAAAAACGTTGAATATTGATACCCATTGAGCAAAAACAGTTCTAAAAGCCTTTCTAAGTGTTTTCAAAGTGTTTTTTTCATGCTTGCTCTATTTCTACATTGATCATGAGTTTGTGAGTCAATCTTGAGCAAGATTTCATTTAAGATTAAGGAAAGCTGATTTAACTTGCTAATTCAACCTGTGTTAATCCATCATATGCATTGTTAATCATTGGATCATCAGGTTGTTTCTCTCCTTAATCTTTCTGTAATTTTCGTTTTGATTTTGGAGGTAATTCTTTGTGTTTTGTTATATTGTAATTGGGTTTCTTGCTTGGAAACTAGAGATAGTGTTTCTCTAGGGGTTGTACTGAGTAGTGTTATGAGTGGGTTTGTCTCTAAGAATCTAATAGTGTTTTAGATATCTGTACTTTATCTAGAGTTGATAAAAGGAGACTTTGTAATTACTTGTAAGAACATAAAATTGCAATAGTGGAACTCCATTCTAGTGTTGAGTGGAAGAAAACTGGATGTAGCTTTTCATAGTGTTTGAAGTGAACCAGTATAAATCTTTTGTGTATTGATTTTTATTTCTGTTTTGATCATATTCTGTTTATCTTGTTTGTTTGGGTTTGTTTATCAATTACTTTGAGCTATTGGATACCTTGGGATGAGCATTTGATTGAATAAAGTTTCTTGGTTTCAAAAGTGATAAAGATCCTAAGGGAAACTCTGATTTTGTCTAAAGAAATTTTTAATTTACCAAGCCTAACTAATTCTCCCCCTCTTGGTTAAGTGTGAAGTGTTCCTATATTTTACATCAAGCATTACGAACAGAATGAAATCACCAATAATGAGTAGAAAATATTCATATATATATATATATCAAAAGAAAACACTCTTTTGGGACTGAAGAAGTGAAGAGATCAAGAAAGTACTCTTTGATACATGAATATGAGATGTTCAAAATGAATCAAAATGAAAGCATCTCTCAACTCCAAACAAGATTCACACACATAGTGAATAATCTTTTGGGACTTGGAAAGACTTTTGATCTTGAGGAATTAAACATCAAAATCTTGAAGTGTCTCACTAGAGCATGGCAACCAAAAGTGACAGCTATCAAAGAATCAAAGGATCTTTCACAAATGACGATGGCTGCTCTTTTTGGTAAGTTACTTGAGTATGAATTAGAATTATCTCAATTAACCTTTGGTGAAGATGCAGATAGAAAAGGCAAAGGAATTGCACTAAAGGCTGCAGCACCTAAGGTGGAAAAAGAAGAAAACTCAAGTGATGAGGAAGATGAAGAAAATATGAACTTAATTGTGAAAAAGTTCAGCAAGTTTCTAAAGAAGAATAAGGGCAAAAGATTCTCAAGAAATAACAAGAGCAATACCAACAACAATAGCAGCAACATCAAGAAGGTTAACAATAACTTCACAAGCTTTGAGTGTGGTAAACCTGACCACATAAAGTAAGAATGTTCAATCTACTTGAAGAAACAACAAAGTGACAGCAAAGGCAAGAGAGAAGCAAAGCCAAGAAGAGCCTATATTGCTTGGGAGGACAATGATTCTACAACTTCCGAATCCTCCACTGAATTAGAGGAAGCTAATATGTGCCTTACTTCAATTGTCAATGAAGAGAATGATGATCTCTTATAAGAAGAAGATGAGGTAACCTCTGAACTTGATCAAACGATTTTTGCTTTTCAAGAGATGCACAAAGAGGCTAAAAAGCTTACTAAATCCAACAACAAGCTTAAGAAAAATATTGAAAATCATATTGCAAAAATAATGAAATTACAAACTGAAGTTTGTAACTTGAAGGAAGAAAATGAAAAACTTACTTCAAGCTATAAATCAAGTGATTGTATTTGTGCCTCTT
This sequence comes from Glycine tomentella, assembly GCA_007407185.1. Taxonomy (NCBI): domain Eukaryota; kingdom Viridiplantae; phylum Streptophyta; class Magnoliopsida; order Fabales; family Fabaceae; genus Glycine; species Glycine tomentella. The sequence continues at coordinate 34,251 of PYAF01005495.1, forward strand.
CCTCTACAACTAGTGACAAATATGAAATGCAACAAAAAGTTTTTGATGAGTATAGATTTAATCAAGAAGAGAAATATATGCAGATTGTTTCAAAGAACAATGAGTTGATTGATATCTTGGAAAAACTCAACAAAGGAAAATGTGATTTGAATGAAATGTTGAGTGCTCAAAAACAGTTTGGTGACACTTCTGGATTGGGGTACAAAAAGAGTTTGAAAAATGTTCAAAAGACAATATTTGTGCTTCCAAAACAGAAGAAGAAGAAGAAGAAGAAGAAGAAACCAAGATTCAATCAAAATATGTTTTTTAGAAATTCATATAAAGTTGTTATTTGTCACTATTGTATGGAGAGAGGACACACATCTTACCAATGTTTTGCAAGAAGATTCTATGTACCTAATGGTGAATGTATTTGGGTAGAAAAGAAAAAGCAAGCAATTAACCCCTTTGGACCCAACCTCAATTGGGTACCTCCTCCTATGAAGTGATTTGTTCTTTCTGTATGTATGTCTTAGAGCAAGCTCTTCCTTATGGTATCTTGATAGTGGCTACTCAAGACATATGACCGGTGACAAGTCCTTGCTCACAAATCTTACACTTAAAGATGGGGGCTATGTTACTTATGGAGACAACAACAAAGGGAAGATAATAGGTGAAAGAAATATTGGTGACAACTTGAACACAAAAATCAGCAATGTATTCTATGTTGAAGGCTTGAAGCATAATCTACTAAGCATAAGCCAACTATGTGACAAAGGGTTTAAAATCTCTTTCAATCAAGATTGTTGCATGATATGTGATGGAAAAAGTGGAGAAGTAATCCACATTGGCAAGAGAAAAGGTAACATTTATTTGATTTCCATAGACCATGCACTCTTCCACAAAACTACATGCTTAATGAGTAAGATAGATGAAACTTGGTTGTGGCATAGGAGAGCTAGTCACATCAACATGCACCATATGAATAAACTTATTAAAAAGGACTTAGTAATTGGCTTACCAAAACTCAAATTTGAAAAGGACAAACTTTGTGATGCATGTCAAAAGGGGAAACAAACCAAAATTTCTTTTCAAAGTAAAAATATTGTTTCCACCTCTAGACCACTTGAATTACTGCACATTGATTTGTTTGGTCCTTCTAGAACCATAAGTTTAGATGGTAATTACTATGGACTGGCTATTGTTGATGACTACTCTAGATTTACTTGGACTTTGTTTTTGAAATCCAAGAGTGATGCTTTCCATGCTTTCAGAAAATTGGCCAAACTAGTTCAAAATGAGAAAGGTTTTAAAATTATCTCAATTAGAAGTGACCATGGTGGAGAATTCCAAAATGAACATTTTGAAAAATTCTGTGAAGAAAATGGAATTAACCACAACTTTTCAGCTGCAAGAACACCCCAACAAAATGGTGTTGTGGAGAGGAAAAACAGATCACTTGAAGAAGGTGCAAGAACACTTCTAAATGAGACAAATTTACCAAAGTATTTTTGGGCTGATGTGTAACACCCCGGACGTCTCCGGTATGTTATCATTAATGATATCCATATCACGCTATCAACGTTAAATATATGCGGTGCGGAAGCGATAGAATCGTTTATCTTGATTGCATTATGAATGGAATATGAAACACATCAAAACATCAAAGAACATACCCCTGTTGATCCAGTTAACCAAACATAATACATAGGCAGATATAAACATAAAACAAAGATAGTCAAGAGGAAACTCAAACTTTAATACAACATAAACATCTGTACATATACATGCTCAAAACTAGACCACATCGGGCCATACAACAAATATGTACAGTACAAGTGGGTGTACACACACCCTACAGCTATACACAGAGACTAAGACTGGCTTCAACTCCTGAAGCTCAACTCTGGTCTTCTACTGCAGCCCACTCTCCAGCCTGTCAGGTCCACTAGGGCCTCCTGCACTAAGGGCGTTTCTCTGCTCCAGAAGAAGCACCTGAAAACCACAAACCCCACACAGGGTGAGACAACCGTCTCAGGGTTCGGGGAGATTCTCCCTGACCCTGGTTTACCTCCAAGAACACACACAACAGAAATATAAGCAAACTCAGGATCTCATCCTGGTTGTCATACATCCCAGCCATCTGGGTCTATAACCGGATGCTCTCAGCATCAGAGGTTGATGTGTTCACCGGTTTACGCAAATGAATATACGGCAAGTGCACCGATCGTTATCAAGTAATAAAGTGAAAGTAAAGTATCGTCTCCACAGGGATTGAGATTAATTTCACAGAATTTAAACTATTATGGTTGAAATCACAAGCGAAAATACAAAAACAGAATTGTTGTTGGTTTTGGTTGAGTAATTAACTAAGATA